>JAQBSW010000443.1:0-137500 GCA_029291075.1 Eudiplozoon nipponicum
AAAGAAACAGAACCGCGCTCGAAACGGAAAAAACACGCGGTGGACTATTGTGTCTCAGTGAACTTATTTCGCTTAGTTGCAGAAGTTACGCATTGGATTTACCGTGGTTAACTATCCGAACTTCAGAGAGTAATGGATTAATATAATAACCTGAGGATAAAACACTGAACTAAATATTTGTGAGTTTTTTTGTCATTGAAGTCGTTATACGGATTATACAGAACATTTTTCTTTATAACATGAATCATTTTAACTTTTGTTGTCTAGAAGACGGAAAATTTAGTTTAACTGTGATTAGTGTTAAAGAACTATTTTGCATAAAATCTGTTTTTGCAGCTGACCAACATGTATTCAATTTGAACTAACTGTGAATTATATTACTATTTGCAACATTATATCTAATATACGTATGACCAGATGTTTTTGTCTTCTCACATCAACCATCCGAAAATGATCAGAGATTGATTAGGTGCACGGGTAATAATAATAGCCACCATTGATATGGAGGACGGGTACAAAATTCACGAACTAGAAAACAACCCCGCAAAAGTCCCCAACATTATGGTGCCCCGGTTCGTCGAACTCACAGCCAGCAAAGAATTAACAAATATCTAGAGTTAAGAAATTCAAGCAATTTGGATGACTACTACAAGATAAGTTAACTCTAAGACACATATCACAGAAAAACACCCTCTCGGGATTACAATGCTCGAAGACAGCTGCACGATGGCGGGTGAGGACGATGTTACACTGCCATCTGTTCTCGACAACACTCATACACTTAAGATGAGGGCCAGTTCAGGAAATACAGGAAGCCCGATGGTGAGCCCAGCAACAAACCGCATCACCACATGGACACAGTATAAAATATGTCAATTTGATCCAGAATACCTTGATGCGTGGGTCGACGATGTCACTTTACTGGCCAAGGTGTCCAATATAACAGACGAGGGCTCAATATTTCTGAGGGCTTGGGAGACGATCCCAATGTCTTTCAGACGCGGACTCAAAGATATACTGCATCAATACACTGAGGGCACATGTGCACAGCCATGGCAGAGCCTGCAACGCGCCGTCAAGCAACGTTTGACACCAGATCGAGAAGACAGGCTTACAGAATTAATGAGCCAGATGTCCCTAGGTAGCCGCACGCCTTCTGAGCTATTTAGGGAAATGGAGCACAAAGCCTTAGAATTCAACCTGCCCAAGGAAATCGTAATGCGACTGTTCATACAGAATCTCCCGCCGGCACTACAAGAGATGGCCACGTTCTTGCGCGAATCCCTCGAAGTACAAGATGACGTTCTGCCGGCACGTCTAGACAAGTGGTGGAAGAAACACCACCACAGCCTACCGGCCCAAGAGAAAGTCCACATCACCCCAAGAATGTTCGAATCACAACCCACCACATCATCAGCCGGAACAAATGTCACGAATGAACGCCTCATCAGCCTGCTCGAGAACCTCACCGTAAGGCCAAATTTGGCCTCAGTCGATGCCATCCAAAACAGACGCGACCAGAGCAGGCGTGACCACCGTCGTCCACCGACCCGGAATAGCTCCAGGAGGTCGACGTCGAGAGACCGAACCACAGTGCCACAGTTACCAGCGGAGTGATGTCCGAATCATCGCAGCTATGGCCACTCCTCACGTTACTGCCTCGGAAACGGCTGCACTTTCCCGCGCACAGACGCGACGGTCAGATGGGCGCGGTCACTCTCAACAATTCAGGAGGATCCGCCCATGGAAGGCTCGGAAAACTGGTGGGGTCAGCCTCCGCGGCGGCAGTATAGGCTGAACACCCCAAGATTGTTGGCCGCTCCACGTCTGATGGCTCGAAGCACGTTGCTTTTGCAGTAGAGCGCAATCAAACTATTGTATTTACAGCGACGGCTCCAGTCAAGTCATACTTCAAATGCCCAAATGCCAGCAACCAGTCTCGTCGTCAGTTGCCACTATCAACATCTTTTCTCATCCGTGACGCAACCTCTGGCGAATTATTTCTCATAGACACTGGATCAGATGTGAGCTTACTACGCCACAATTATTTCGAACCCACCCACCCAGTCGACACCAGCAGTCTGACATGCGCCAATGGTTCCGCCATAGCGACGTTTGGGGTACTAGTACACACTATCTCGTTCTCCAACTCAAAAAGATGTTTCAATTATCCGTTCATCATCGCCAAAACGACACGGAACATCATTGGACGTGATTTTCTCGAACACTTCGACCTGACCATTCGTCCAAGAACACGAGAGATACGCACTGCAGACAATCAGTTGCTTACATCAGCGTTAAAACATACGACTCGCGCCGAAGCAGTCTCATCCATACAGCTTATTCCTTCAGTTCCTCATGTACCACAACTGGACGAGGTTCTGAAACGTCATGAAGAAATTTTCAAACCTATTTCCTTCATGCCCGATCTCAAGAGGAAGCGTGCCATCACAGCCCACCGTATCATCCTGTCGAAACCACTTCCTCATCCTCCACGAGCACGTCCATTGGCATCACACAAACATAAGGCTGCCGAGCAAGAATTCGCCACGCTACGTCAACAAGGCATCTGTATACGATCCAGCTCACTTTTTGCGTCGCCTGTGGTAGTAGTACCAAAGAGTGAACCAGAGACATTCAGAGTGTGCGGGGATTATCGTATTCTCAATTCTTGCACACAGTCTGATTCGTACATCCTGCCAAATCCGGCCGACCTACTCCGATCTGCTATCGGTCATGCTGTGTATTCGAAACTTGACTTAGTAAAAGCATACTATCAAGTACCGATGGACAAAGACTCAGTAGCATATACTGCACTCAGATTCACCGGAGGTGGCACGCACGAATATCACTATATGCCATTCGGTCTCAAAAATGCCTCGCAAACATTCCAACGCGTTATGGACGAAATACTAGATGGTCTACCATTTGTAATTCCATATCTAGACGACATCCTGGTATTCTCCAACTCAATGACCGATCATATACAACATATTGAGATCCTGCTCACACGTCTAGAAGACTATGGCCTCCGACTTCATGGCAATAAATGCGTCTTTGCACAGAAATCAATTGAATTCATTGGTCATCAAATTTCTGAAGAAGGCATGACACCTGTACACACTAAGGTTCGTGCTATTCAAGATCTACAGCCTCCAACCACCGTTCGGGCATTACGACGATTCTTGGGCAAGATGAACTACTATTCTCGATTTGTACCCTGCCTTGCCAAGATTCTGGCACCTCTTCACAAATATCTCGTGCCAGAAAGCCGTTTCGTCAAGAAATCACAACCGATTCAGCTCAACGTGGACGACATGCAGGCTTACGAGGATGCCAAAAGGGCCCTATGCAAAGCGACCATGTTACATTCCCCGGATTGGTCTCAACCTTTTGAATTGATAACGGACGCATCCGACGTTGACCAAGGGGGAATAATTCAACAATCCATCAATGGAATACACCAGCCTATCGCTTTCTATTCGCAAAAACTACAACCTCGCGAGACGCGATATGATACGTTAGGAAAAGAATTACTTGCAATCTACCGTTCGATCCTACACTTCCATACCTATCTGGATGGCCGAAAGTTCAAGATCTACACTGACCATCTTCCGCTACTTCCGATGCTGAGAGGAAAGAAAGAATATTTATATTCACGACGTGTCAACTCGCAACTTACACGAATACACGAGTATGATTATGAAGTCACTCATGTTAAAGGATCAGAAAATGTGGTCGCAGACTCCCTAAGCCGTCCTGCAGATCTTTGTGTCTCAATACTGTATCCTTCACCTATAAGCATTCAGGAATTGCAAGAAGCTCAGCAAGATGATCTATCACTTCGGACATTTGATGTCAATCGACTGAAAACACTTGATTACGACGGAACCCTACTGCAGTGCAAAATAACTGACGTGGGCCCTCGGCCGTTTATACCTGAAAAACTCCGTCACAAGATCTTCGACGTCTACCATTCATTGAGCCACCCATCTGGCGAAGCATCAGTAGAAATTCTATCCAGAACGTAATTTTGGCCTGGGATGCGACGAGATATCAAGATGTTGTCAAAACAATGTCTAGAATGTCAGAAATGCAAAGTGACGAGACACACCAAAACGGCGCCACAAGTCATTCAAGTGCCCAAAGTCCGATTTACACACATACACGTTGACCTGGTAACCTTACCTGCCGTGAACAACATGCGATATCTACTGTCAATACGGGACCGCACCACTCGATGGTATGAGGCCATACCACTTCCAGACATGAAGCAAGAAACTGTCAGTTATGCTCTAGAGCTCAATTGGTTCGCTCGGTTCGGTGCTCCAGCTGAAGTGACAACCGATCGTGGCGCACAATTTCTCGGAGAGGAGTTCACAGCCCTACTGCAATACTACGGTGTCAAACACTCCGTGACCGCGGCTCGCAACCCGAGAGCAAATGGTTTCGTTGAAAGGCCACACCGAGAACTGAAAGCGGCGCTCAAGGCTAGCCCAGAATAAAATTGGTTTGCGGCTCTACCGAAAGTACTCCTATCAATGCGTACAAGACTTCGTGAGCCGATCAAATGGAGCTCCGCTGAAATGGTATTTGGCGAATGTCTACGGCTGCCTGGCGAACTAGTCCGATCACGCTCTGAAACTGCATTAACGATGCACGATCCGACATTTCTGATTCCACTTCGCAGTTTTCTACAATATAACGCTCAGAATCGGCCGATCTGTCCTACACGTCAGCAACATAGCCCAATTTAAAAACGCAAAGATTTTGATAGCTGCAAATGGTTCTTCATCAACAACGATATGGATAACAGGATTTTAGCCAAACCGAAGCGCGGTCTTTATCGTGTGTTAGATCGACGTCAGAATTACATCATTCTGGAGATTAATGGCAAAGCTGAAGCGGTCTCCAAGCACAGACTATCCCCAGCCGACGTTGATCCAGATGACCCGCTGTTTCGCGATGTAGACCTATCAGGCGGTAAAGAAACGAGAACGCCACCCCCAGACAGTCTTGCTGACATCGGATTGACGCCCGACGTCCCATCAACAACCGAGCCAACTGAAGCCGTCACGCAGCCGCGAGATATAGAAGAACCAGAATCAGTGTTGTCAGAGCCAAAATCAGTCATTACACGGTACGGCAGAGCAATAACACTTCCTGGAAGTTTAGCCCCCTTCATGGTGTACTAATTTTCATTGTCGGGGGGGTGTATGTAACACGCGGCTCCGTGTTACAACCCAACGAAGATCAATTTTTACAAACGCTGTGCTCTTTAAGGTCAAATATTCTAACTCTGTCCTTAAACAATATTTACCTTAGCTGTGATTTTAGGAACAATCTCTTTTAGTCTCAAGCAGTTTTAATCGATATTTCTTGAACTGCAATTTTATTTGTAATTAATAGTGTTTTTATAAAAGAAACAGAACCGCGCTCGAAACGGAAAAAACACGCGGTGGACTATTGTGTCTCAGTGAACTTATTTCGCTTAGTTGCAGAAGTTACGCATTGGATTTACCGTGGTTAACTATCCGAACTTCAGAGAGTAATGGATTAATATAATAACCTGAGGATAAAACACTGAACTAAATATTTGTGAGTTTTTTTGTCATTGAAGTCGTTATACGGATTATACAGAACATTTTTCTTTATAACATGAATCATTTTAACTTTTGTTGTCTAGAAGACGGAAAATTTAGTTTAACTGTGATTAGTGCTAAAGAACTATTTTGCATAAAATCTGTTTTTGCAGCTGACCAACATGTTTTCAATTTGAACTAACTGTGAATTATATTACTATTTGCAACATTATATCTAATATACGTATGACCAGATGTTTTGTCTTCTCACATCAACCATCCGAAAATGATCAGAGATTGATTAGATTGCACGGGTAATAATAATAGCCACCATTGATATGGAGGACAGGTACAAAATTCACGAACTAGAAAACAACTCCGCAAAAGTCCCCAACAATAGAACGTCTTCAATTTATTTAATCACTGGTCGTTATAACAAATTATGCATATTCCTTATACATTGACATAGATAAAATGCAAATTTTAAACAACTGTATACACATAATTTATAGAATTCCTCGGTATATCTATAAGTATCGCACGAATAAAAAGGGATTCCATGATATTCCATATATTTAAAAGTGCTGGAAAAACGCAACAACCGATGTGGCCGTGCTCGTGGATTTCTATAATTCTTTTATTTTGAAATGAGATAGGGTTTCATTTTGTTTTAATTTTTAGATTTTCTAGCTTTCTCGTCTGATCTCACCGCTGGGAAACACTTGGAATTTACTCACATATTTTGCTAGAATTTCTTTACATATTTTAATAATTTACTTTTATCTTTAACAATAATTGATTGCAAATCAGGTTTGCGAGCTTGAAGTTAACACCAATCCCATTGTATTTAACCAATCGTCGAACAACATAACAAAACTACCGCCAGCCGCAACGCACTGACGCGTTTCGACCTTCCATGATCATCATCAGAGTACGACGGCAAACTGACTATCGAGGATCAAACCGCATTGAATATATAAGGAAATCAAATTTAGATATGCGGCTCTCAACTCTAGCAGTCCTGAAACCAGACATGCCTTTCCTGGCTAGAGCAACCCAAAGAAACGCCGGTCATTTTACGCAGGCATCCTTGATGATGTCCTTCCTCTGGACCCATCATGCTAACTACCTCACGATTTGATGGGTTCCCCGTCACCACTAACTCAAACAGCGAGACCATTCCCACCCAACATGCGCAAGCTGTACCGCGTCTTCGTGGCTGACCACGCCGCATAAAGAACCTCACAATGGCCATCCTCCTTCAATCTCCAGGGCCAGTAACAAATCCTTAAGTCAAGTCGTTATCACGACCGGTGCAGAGGTCCTGAAACCGACAAAACGAAAGACCATCACGACCCCGCGAGCCATCGATTCTTCCCCCACAACCTCCTCCTCTCACAACATCAATACAACCCAGGACAATCGTGACTCCGCCCTTGTTCAGATCTTGCCCACACCCACCCCCATATGGCTGCTCCTAAGTAACCCGTCGAGCCCAGCTAACTGGCCTCCGTCCTGCTTTTAAATCCTCCAATTACCTTACCCGCCTGATAAATGGGAGACTAAGGAAATCCAGATCGATCCTGACCACTTTATTCTCGTCAACAAGGGGTCAGTAACCCTTATCAGCCTGAAGTCTCGCTCTGGCCGCCAGCAGAAAGCACCTTCTCGTTTCTCCTCCCCGGTCTAATTGATCCCTTTCAGCAAATACTATCAATTGTAGATCGCTTACGTCAAAAATGAAACAACTGCGAGCATTTTTATCCTCCAATGAGCTAGACATGCACTTTTTTGTTGAAACGTGGCTGTCCTCTTCCGTTAATTGCGATGATCTTTTACTCATCAATGGCTACACTTTCCTTCAAAGTGACAGAACGGCTGGTTGTGGTGATGGTCTGGCTTACATTTTCCGTCCTCTTTCACACCCAAACGCCTCTCTACATCCAACTCCCTAGGTTTATAATTCTTTTCATTTCAGCTGCTGATTCTAGAGCAAAGCTTATCTGTTTGCGTTGTCTAAAGACCCCCAACACAACAATAATAGACAAAACCCGTGGGGCTCAACTAATGTTCACTTTCTTCTTTCAACACTCCGAACAATACATCGTTGTGGGCGACCTTAGTCTTCCTCTGGCCAACTGGCATAATATAACTACGGAAACTCACCCGTTGATTCGGCTCTTTGCGAACAGCCTGCCAAGCCAATTTGTGCACTTCCTTACACGAGGATACAACTAGCTCGATTTTTTCATTTCCAACAAAGACCTGACCAATGTTCAGACTTGGAAGATCTTCCCTAATTTCGACCACTGCCTGGTATCCTTTCTTATTCCTCTTTTTTCCTCTTTCTCTAAAGAGAGCATTTAGACTTTCAGGCGATTCACAAATTAGGAAGTGTTTAGACGACTCTGTGACGCCGTTAATTGGAGAGATCTTATTCTTCCAGACAACCTCTCCTCATGTTTTTCCGATGTCCATAATATGTTATCCTCCCACTTTAATTCTGCCATCTCTATTCAAAACATTCACGCGTTAAATAAGTTGAACGCCTTCTTTAAAACTCGCGACAACCTTGCACGCAATTCTAGATTCAGCACAACATCACTTGTTTGCGCTCTCGCTCTTCGACGTATCAATGAGCTCATTAAACAGGTAATCAAAATACAAGCGCTCAACATCGAGAGACGGATCTACACAGCACCCAACTCTCGGAAATATTATGCAGTCATCAAACACCAATTCTATAAATGTCCAATACCTCATTTATAAACTTCTCTCGGTCGGACTATTCCATCTTTGCCGAAGATTATCTAAATTATCTTCTAGACTCCTTTTCAATTCTCACTCCGCTTGCTGAGATGCTTGACAACGGAGACGCTGAGAACCTACGTTGGTTCATTATTTCGCCTGCATCCGTCGTTCAAGCTATCAAAGACATGAAATCTAAACATCAATTTGACCAGTACGATGTCTCTGTCAGGATGATAGCACTTCTTGGCTGGAATATCTTCTCTCTACTCGCTGATGTTATCAACCGATGCCTTGAAACTATCTATTTCCCCCCAGAATTGCTTAATTCGAAGATATCTCCTATCCAAAAAAATGGTACATTGTCAATCTCCTCATTTTAAGTTCTCCGCACTATAAATATCGTCCCTTCTTTCACTAAAATCTTCGACAGGGTCTTATATAACTTAATCTTCCCTTTCATCATGTCTTGAGATAAATTCTGCCTCCACCATGATTGACATGGCTTCCTGAATGGCCGCTCCTCTTCCACGAACTTATTCAATGTCCTTGATCACTGCTACTCTTTTATTTTTAAAGGTCACTGTTGTTCTCGAAAATTGAATCCGCTTTGTTAAGCAGTGGTATCAGCGGCAAAGTCCTCAATTTTATCATTTATTATCTCCGACACCGTTGCACAACTGTAAAAGTTGGAAATGGTCATTCGAGTTCAGCCCTTATCCGATCTGGAGTTCCCCAATGCTCCGTACTTAGTCCTATACTATTCAACCTAATACTATCTGAAGTGCAGGTTGAGGACAACCTATTCAAGCTGTTGAAATATGCAGATGACATGGTAATTGTATTCAGAAGCCCTTCAGCATCCAACTTCTCCCTGCCTCTTATCACGCAGCTGTCATCTTCGTTACATTTGCAGCTTAGCATAATCGGTATTTAATTAAACCCCAATAAGACTCATTTGATGAAACTTAACGCTGATCTATTCTGTTCACTCTCAGATACAAATTGTCCCCTTGATATTGAATTAATTGACTCGGCCAAGCAGCTTGGTATTTATTTTTCTAATTCGCTAGAATTTTCTACACATCTTCAATATACTTCCTCCAAACTCTTCAAATGTGCCCGTTTAATCTGCTTCAAGACTAAAAATCCCACTGTCCAACTCACATTGATTAAGGTCTATGTCCAACCCCTCATATCATACACTAGCGAATTTTATTGCCCTCCAACTCTAGCCTCCACTTACGCCATTGAACAGATTTATTCCAGATTTTTGAAGCGAGTCTTCTCTCACAGCCAGAATTATCGGGAACGCCTACTCCTGGCTAACCTTCTTTCGCTATGGTTTACCCGTCACTTCAGAGTCATTTCTTACGTTCATAAGATCACAGCTAGCCTATCACTATCAAACTTCGCTCACCCAAGTCACCACTATGATGCATGTCATAGCAACTCTTCAATTAAATCCTACAACACTCCTATTATATTCAGTAAAATCTATCTCTTTTCCAAAGCCACAGGTGTATTCAACGCTCTTCCCGCGGAAATAAAGCTCCTATCTCATCATTAATATAAAAAAGTCGGCTCACAACAACTTCTTTAAGAAATTCTTATGCGAGACAACTCATTGTAAGCGAAAGAGGTTCGTTCGTCCTTAACCCATAACACTTCTATTTACCCCTAGGCTATTGTCCAGTTTCAGAGCGTAAAGTATCTTCTGACGAGCTTCTTCTTTCAACTATTTGCCTCTGACTCTTAAATTCAAATAAGGACTCACCGATATCATTTCTATTCTCATTTTCATTCCACCGCAGTAAAATATTAATTGCTATGCCACAATCTGCTCTATTAAATCTCTTCTTTTTGTTTCAGCAAAAAAATCGGAAACTCAAAAAGCCTACTAGACCCTCTGGCATCCATCTGAGGCTGGTTCCTCCACGCTTTTCATCAGCCGCAAACTTGCTCAACTGAAGTCAGTGATCCCTGCACGCGACACTGGCGTGAAGACTCTCTTCTATCTAGTCGATCCTTTGTAGTCCAATGGAATCTCCATTCCATCAGAACGATCTATCACGAAGTTGATGAAAGGACTTTTCTTTTCCAACTCCCACCTTCCCTATGGGTATATACTTTGCTAGTCCACAATTACATTCAACTTTACATATCCTACTTTTGATTTGTACCTCATCATTTCAACTGTTGGGCCTTTTAGCTCTTGTTGTCAAATAAAATTATTATTTATTATTATTATTATTATTATTATTATTTTTATTTTGAAGAATTTCTACCACCATTATTGGCAAATATAAATATATAATAGGAAATTACTTATTACAACACAGAGATATAACAACAACGATGTATATTGGGTTGCTCAAAATCTACATTTCTTTTATGCAAATCCATAAATTTATGCCCGCATCGACATTTTCGCTGTTTTTATAGAAACTTCACAATTTGCATTATAGTTACGATTAATCATGTTTGGGACCAAAAATTGAAATCATATGCTTGAATCATGACCACCTCAATAGATTTTTTTCACAAATCTAACTGAGGAAATTCAAATATGTTAGAACAAAAAATATAAAAACGGAATTTTCATTGGCTGACAGAAGGATATTGGTGTTTCACATAATCTGACCCGGCTATAGATCAATCACGCAGTTAGTGTCGTTTTTATAAACGCGATACATTTACTGTACAAATGCACTGTGCTTTATTCTGTGACTACTTTATGCCAATTTTTTCCATTGTTTAGCAAAGAATAATGGCTGTAACGACACAAATCAATCGCCGACATATTGCGTAAATTAAATTCAAATTTATTTACGTTGCACCAATGAGAAAAAAGCGAAATTGCCGTTTAACCATGTTTAACCAATAGTGTGCAAGTAGACATATTGCATGCTATTTAAGCACGGTAATTTACCATGCAAGTCAGTTGTGGAATTTGCATTCTACCTGCTTCACGCGTGTGCGTTCTGTCGGCTGTCAATACCTACGCTGGTGATTTGATAGTTTCAACAACAATTGGCTACATCCGTGACTCATCTTGTTGCGGTATAACCAGCGAGACGAGCCAATTAATTGCAGAACCTGCACGACGTTATCCACATCGTGATTACAGCTCAACCACGGGAGCGACAACTCAACCAGAGTCCACCTAAGGCTCTAGGACATCTTCAAACTCTGAAGACTTCAAGAGAACGCATTACCAGGCCCTCTTAAGGGCCCCCCTATAAGTAACTAATCTCTATTCAGAGCACCTTAACCGAGTTTGTAACGTCGTACGGCATTTACTTGAAGCCGGGGCGTTTACATGGCTAAAAATTTCTCAGGCACAAAGTAATTATTGATCCTATATTTATCAGTTTTACTTGTGTAATTGTGTTTGCGCAATTTATCAAGCGAATAATTCAGTTGTCAGTAATCGAGCCTTTTGAAAATGACGATAGTTTCATCTGGAAAATATTTGTAGCACTCAATATGACAATTACTACGCCATGCATTCATATATTCGACATGATTTTGTCAATCTGAAAAACAAGGATCACTTTACAATGTTTCCACCAGCCACATTCCCTAATGTAATGGCAACTAAACACATCAATAGCGACAAGACAAAGAAAGCTGCTTTTGGAACGTTAATTATTCGATTCGCCGGTTTAATGCAAAACAATTGACTATTTCCTCGAATTACCTAGTGCAACGTCTCACAAATTCTGAGCGAGCTTTATGGTGGACAACCACGAAATTTATAATTAACCATCATATAATATCTAATTATCAAAATAACCTGAGGCTTTTGTATTTTTTGGATAATGTATCGCACTTAATTAAACGCTAGTATAGAAGATAGGTATCTACATGAATATTCAAATGTAATATGTAATCAATTTTATGTCAGGGTTGCATTAGAAAGTGTTAAGTTTCTATTACTTTCTTTGGAAACATTCTTCCAAATGCCGCATTTAAAATCTCGCATTTTTTCAAAATAATATGACATCACAATTTTAAATTAATTGCAGCACAATTATTTTTGGTATAGTTCACACAATTTCTATTCTGCACTGGAAAATTTGAACTAGATATTTTAATATTGAATATTTTATTTCAACACTACGTTCTGCTCCAAATTTTTGTTCGTATATTTAATAACAGGAATCGTTTCACTTAATTTTTCCTAAATCTCTGGACAATGTATAAAATAAACTGTGTAATTTTTCGAGGTCCTCGAAATATAAGACCGTAAAATTTCTATAACGGAATTCTTCTAAAAGAGAACTATTCGATAAATGTTTTTAGCCAAAATTTCTATTAATTTTATTCAGGAAGTTTTGGAAGCATGTGCTTTTATTGCTATTCTTTGTCAATCTAACTAAACTTTCTTCGAAATTTTGTGTAAAATTACAAAATTTCAGTGCAGTGTTTTGAAAAAGCATTACCGATATTTTTCGATCTGCATTTTTACATGCATTTTGGCTAGTTTAACAACAACAGGGCGCATTTTTCATAAATTTCGCCACCCTATAAAATATCAGTTTCTCCGTCACCATCATCTTCATTATAATATAATTTAACATTTGAACATTATCTAAAACAGCCTTTTCAACTAGTTTAAACAAAAAATTCGAATCTCATTTAATGATTCTCGCCACCAATTTCCTAGTCATTACATTCATTATTCTCCTGAGATTTACGTTTATTTCAAAGTACTATCTCTTGTTTATTCAGATAATTCTATCCATGCCTTAGCACCACAAATTAAATTATCAATTTTCTTATTCAAATTAGCTTCTAGTTTTTGAATGACTTTGATCTACATATACTATCGATAACCTTAAAGACGCCGGATCTGTTTTGGTTTTGTGTAAAAAATATTCTAATACTTTACTGTATTAGTAAGTGTTAACCAAGAATGACATTCCAAACTGGTCTGCTGAACCTCTCCTATATACTTGTTCACGCGCACCAGATTCAAATAATTTGGAACAAGAATTCATTTCAATACAAGAAACACATTCCGCGACAGATATCCTAAATGGTAAATAGGGATGAATATGCCTCAGATTCGTATGTAGATCAACAATCGACCTGGAATGCTATTAAATAACGGCAAAGCCGAAACCAAGGAAAAAAATTGTATTCCTTGACTTCCCAATTTACGCCATAGACATAATTTCCCATAAGTTAAACGCAATTAAAATAACTTATATTATGAATTCTACATGAAGGTAGTTAAAAGCCTAAAAGATAACCTCACTTTCATTAACAATGAATGCTCACTAGAGTTCAGAAAATGTGAAACGGAAAACAGAATTAGCTTAACATTATAAATACTCGAAAATATTTAAGCAAAAAATGTTCCAAAAGTTAATTCAATAGTTTAAAAATATTTTAGAGCGTTAAATTTTTTTACAAATTTATGTCCGAAGATATCGCCATGAAGAAAAAACCACAAATATATATGCCACACGATTCATGTTTCGTTTTTGCATACTTGAAATTTTGCCCTTATGTCCTTATTTTCTTCACATAAACTGTATTTAGATTCCCAAAGCTCATGGATAATTTTCACAATATTGGAATAATTCGAGAAAGGAGCCATTTCAAACCACGTGCATTTACTAAAATTTTAAACAAAATTACTATATTCACCTGCCTTTTTCACTAGAAGAGTATGACGTCATTCAGACTAACTCGTGCTACTGTGTTTGCAGGCAGTCCTGACTCTTTAATTTATTAATCGCATTCGTGCGGATTTCAGACTCATGGTTGTGTCATATTTATAGTTCACATCTCTTTTTCTTGATTCGATCAATTTACTGCTTTACGCAAATCTGACTAGAGTATTCTAATAATTACATCGGAATACAAATGTAAAACGCCCCGGCTTCAATTAAATGCCGTATGACGTTACAAAGCAACGAGGTGCTAAGACTGTTGTGAATTATTACTGTTGGTGGCCATTATTAGGTCCGGAATCGCGTTCGCCCGCAAATACTGCGAAGGTTAGATAGTTTAGCAGTGTCTAGAAATACTCCTAGATACTTGAGACCGGCACTGGTTGACTGGCTGGAGTTCATTCTGTTGTGGTGTTGAAACCAGTGGTGAGAGGCTGTGTGAAGCCTGAAAGTTGTCTCGTTGAAGTTCTGTGGTGACTGGCACACGTAGATGTCCAATAAATAGATGTTGCTCCGTCTCATTAGTTATGCACCAACAAGATTGTCGTGACATGTTGATTCTGCTTGTGAGGCAAGTCCAGAAGTCAGCGTAGATGAACAGTCAGAATTACAGGATTCAGCACGTACACGTAGTGCACAGCAGAAATCAAACGTGATAACTGACTTGCATGATAAATGCACCGTGCTTATTTACTGTTGAAATCGAAAGCACGCACGTCATTGGTTAACTGCAAATTTTGCTTGTTTTAATTGGTGCCACGTAAATTAAATTTAAGTTTCATTTACGCAATTTGTTGGCGAATTGTTCTTAAGCCGTTAATTCAATTACCTCTCTGAAAAAAATAAAAACATTCCTCTCGACGAGACATGATAAGAAATGTAGGGCAGAGTTCGAACCCAGTCAAGCAACTGAGTATAATTCTGTCTATAGCTATATAAAAATACCGTAAATGCTTGGATGGAGTACGCTTGTTGGTTGCTTCAACAATGATATGATGCCAAATAACCACTAGTAAATGCTACACAAATTGTTAGCTGTAGTGTCTGGTCATACCGCGTGGGGCAAAATAGATCAGTGTGAGGTTTGGACAGCCTGAGCGTGAGGATTTTAAGGTAGATTGCCGCTGAAGTTGCCAGGTTTAAGTTGAAACCTGGGAAGTCTGGATCACGTCAATGTGTTTGAATACGACCAAAAGAGCTAGTGTGAGCTCGACGTTGTCGTCATGTCATTCGTAAAGTGGTCATTGTGCAACTGATGATGTTGAGATATGCATTGAAAGTGGCCTGTACCATGATATGAAGCCGATAACTACATAGTGTCTCTACACAAGGCGTTAGCACGTAGTAGCTTGCCATACCAAAATAGGCAGTGTGAGCTCAGATGTGAGCCATAAATTACTATGTAAAATTATATACATGAAAATAAAAGGATAACGACAAAAGTGTAGTCAAACATGATCGCAGAGATGGCATAATAACAGAGAACTGTTCAAAAATGCTACAAAATTGTTAGCTAAGAACAGATGATTATACCACATAAGAAAAGTGAATGTGATAGAAAAAATTAATCATGTGGATTCAAAGAAGTCACATTTCGGGATATAGGGCGCAAGTGGTGCGTATAAAGTTAAAAATTTGATACATAGAATAACGAAATCTTAATGTTAAAAAATCATCAGTTATGCGCTATGCAAAACAATCTATTGCGAGGTTAAAATTGTAGGCAGATAGAGCCTAAGACGTGTGTAGAAGGTTGTATGCTCCCAGGATCGGGCGGTTTGATAAACGGTTTCAACCTGTCTATACTTACAGGTGTAGGTGTTGCATCTTGCATGATAATGAAATATTTTGGATGTCTGAGCAAAATAGGGTAAGGACCGTGATACTTTGGGAATAGTAGTGCAACAGCAATATCGTTGAGAACGAGTACTCTCTTGCAGCTGTGTAGCTGCGCGTGAACGAAAAAAGGACGAGGCGTATGTCTCGACTGCTGTCCAAACATGCTACCGAAATGAAGACAGAGGCGGCTAGTTTCGCATTGTGAGTCATCCTGTACGGATAGTAGACGTGGGAGCTGACTAGACAGGCGTAGATCCATACCATACGAGAGTTGTGATGCAAATGTTTTAATGGATTCACGTGTACATGAACGCATGGCAAGCAGAACTAAAGGTAGTGCATCGATCAAGTTGCCAATAAAGGATGAGGAGGCTAAAGCAGCTTTTTGTTCCGTATGCATTCTCTCCACCATACCGTTAGATTGGGGATGGTAGGCAGTCATCTGGTGTAAGGTGCATACCATGAACCGCAAGGTGTTTTTGAAACAATTCAATGAGAAGCAAGTGATTTTATCAGTGATGACCTCATTCGGAAAACCATAATGGGATATCCATGCAGAATTAAAACCGTTAGTTACTTCGTTTGCAGAAATGGTGGCAAGAGGTTATGCCTTAGGCCATCGTATAAATCTATCAATCATAGTTAGAAGGTAGCTGAAACCTTAAACTTATGTTAAATGAATTATGTTGATGTGGTTTCAACGTGCGCTAACTTATGGGGCATGATCTGAGAAAACAACAAATCTGCTGGTGCCAATGATTCGGATAAAATGATGTACTGCGTCGTGGATGACGAGGAGTTCTCGAACGAAAAAATCTTATCTTGTTTCTACTTAATGGAGTGTACACCAGTAAAAGCTGATAGGCTTCCGAACTCCGTCAATCTCTTGTTTCAACGTGGCTCCAATGGCAAACTCAGAAACATACCTTGAGTAAAAATGGTCGTTGAATATCTAGATGCTTTAGCATTTGCTAACGAGTTGATGGCGAGTCGAAGTAATTTCCCGTCTTCAGATGACCAAGTAATGATGGAGTTCTTGCTATGTCCTTTTCGATTCTGCAGGTGCGTACACAACGGATAAAGTTGTGTTGAAAGGCCGGGAAGGAACATGTGATAGTAGTTTATGACTCCCAATAACTTCTGCAGCTCACTAACAGCCTTCTGTGACTTGATATTCTTGATTTAATTTGCCTTTGAAGGCAAAGGTTGAATACGTTGTGGCGTAATACGATGCTCTAGAATAATATACGGGTTTAGTTGAAATCTGCGTCTTGTCTCAGTAGATCTTGAGTCTGTTGTTGGAAAAATGTGAGGGAACATTTCATTAATGCTTGGCATGATGTTCTTAGTCTGGATTGAAAACTATTACGCCATCGAGATATGGCATATAGTATGCGGCGTCGTCGCAAAGTATGATGTCCATGAATCTTTGAAATGTCTGTGTAGCACACCTAAGTCAAAAAGGCATGTAAAGAAAATAGAAAAAGGCCAAATGGTGTGATGACCGTAGTCTTTTCAATATCTTCTGGCGCTACCGGGATGTGGTGGTAGGCTTGTCTGAGGTCAATCACTGAGAAGAAATTGCTGCCGCATAGTTTTTCAAGTTCGGTGTTAATATTGGAAAAGGTATATGCATCAAATTTTATCACTGAATTTAACTTGCGATAATCTCCGCAGGCTCTGTACGATCCATTTGTTTTGGCGACTAAGTGCAGTAGTGACGCCCAAGAACTTTCGATGGCCTGATGATTCCCTCTTCCAATATCCTTGAAAATTCCTCTTGGGCAGCTTTCAGTTTAGCAGGGGACAGTGATCGCTTCTTGAGTGCAGTAGGTTGTCCTTCTGTGACGATATGGTGCATCGTAGTGGCGTCTCGTAGCTCTGATTTGCAGAGATCGAAAAGCAACTAGTGTTCTCTAAGAGCTGTTGATATTTCTGCTAAATGATACTGAATGGCTTGAATCTCCAAATGCTTGGTGGCAAGTGTTCAAAAATTTTTCTCAAATCCGGTGAAGTGGTCGATGATATTTTGATTGGCAAGATCAACAACGAGCCAAAATTTCAAAAGGAAATCAAGGTCTATTATGTTGTGCGAGACTTTGGTGACGATGAAGCTGTGAGAAAATTCACGCCGTAAACCTATGTTGAGTGTCCGATACTGGCATCCATACGTAGGTATGGGCTCCCCTGTAGCTGTTGTGAGTGAAACGCTTAGTGATATCTCGGCTATTGAATCACTCTTGAGAACTGAGACTAATGCACCTGTGCTTGTGATGAATTCTTCGCCAGTTCTGAGATCAAAAGATGTAGAATTTGGTTGGGCTGTTTGGCCGGGTCCTGCAAACAAGTAGGCAGGTCATTTCGACTGACATTTTCAAATAGGCTGTCTATGTGGCATAAACGGCGCGGACGAAAAGAGTTAAAAGGAATGTTAGATTGTAAGTGATTGCTACCTTGTGGCACCGTTGATGTCATTGATGCGCAGAAAGTACGGTCTTCTACTTCCTGCGCCATACGTTTCCTGATCCTGATATTTCACTGCGCCTGTTCTCTGTGGTCTATCCCGTCAACTGTGAAAATTGGCATTCATTTGGAAATTATTCCAAACGGCAGAGACAGACTTGACCTGAATAAAAAACACTTCTGGTGATTATAGCACTAGTTCTTTGGGGCATATCTATTAAAATATTGCGGGGATCGAGATCGCCGCCTACTGTTATTTCGTGTTTTGGAAGGAAAAATGGATCGTGAGTTCACGTGATTTAGCTTGGATTTCCCTATGGCTAATCCTTCTAGAACTTTAGCCATGTTCGCTATTGTCATCTCTAAAGAGGCGATTCTATGATCCTACGGAGAAGGACAAAAGGATGACGAATTTAGTTTAGGTTCCAAAATCCTATATTCTAACTCGCATCTTTCTGATAAGTCACCAATTGAGAGAGAGAGTTGGGGAGCTATCTGGCGAACAATTTTAGTGACAGTGGAAGATTGTTAAAAAAACAACCTTAGCCTCATGATCAGAAATATTGGTTTTATACCAACAATTCTGCAATTCCCTTAAAATCTCAATAGGGACAAAGTTTGGCATGTCTAACTGCGCATATTTATTTATTATCTGCTTACATTCAATGAGACCCAGCAAGGATTACATTTCATTTTGGAGGCCCAAAATGGGAATGAGTCGTTTGCTAATGGCCTTAGGCTTCGGATAAGTCCGTCGCTGCAATTCTAAAGTAAGGTTAGCGAAAACCTTGGAGAGTTGTTGATGACTGTCATAATATGGAAATAGGGTGAAAGCAGAGTCTACGCGCATAAATAAGAGCTCGCAATCACCATCCAAAACAGAAACATTTATTTCTAAAATTGGACCTGGCAGTCTGACAATCTTACGGGATCTTTAAAGAATAAATTTATAAGCAAGATGAAATGTGTATAAGGAAGTGATACGAAACGCTTACCAAAATCTGCTTCCACAGTTTAAATTGATGGGGTGAGCATCGACGAACGGAGAAAACTGACGAAATCATAATCTGCTTCCAAAGTTAAAACTGATGGAATGAAGATCGAAGCACACAGAAAACAGATTAAATTATGTAATTTCATAAAATCACAAGTCACAGTTTACCAGTATCGAACAGACAAAAAATAATGTGCTTTCACTAACCCAAAACAACTAAGCATCCACATTATTCCAGTTTGGCACAATAAAATGACGAGATCACAAATGTGTACGGTTTTTATAGTTTCGTAGTCTGTACATAGGAGTGAAATTAGCATTGATAAAAAACTTTTTTACTTCCCTACAAGACCTCGACTTAATAAAGATTCACACCCAGGATAAAAATATGGTATGTGCTACCGTCAATTTACAGTATTCCCAAATAGGAGTAAATAATACTAATAAATACATCAGAATAGAAATGTAAAACGCCTCGGTTTCAAGTAAATGACGTACGATGTTACAAAGCAGTGGGGTACCAAGGCGACTGAGAATTAGTAATATTTAAGACCCTTATTAAGGCCGGAATTGCGTTTACCAGCAAATGCCGTGAAGGTTAGATAATGTACCAGTGTCTAGAAGTACTCTTGCACACTTGTGTGCGGCTGCGGTTGACTGGCTAGTGTTCTTTTTGTTGTGGTATTGAAATCAGCAGCGAGAAGCTGTGTAAAGTCTCAGAATTGTCTCGTTGAAGATCTGCGACAACAACGTGGTGACTGGCACACTTAGAGGTCCAATAATTTGTTGTGACTCCGTTTCACTATTTTTGCAGCAAAAAGATTGGCGTGAATGTTTTTAACAATGTGTGTAAAGCAAGTCCAGAATTCAACGTAGGTGATATGTCTGTACATCAGGAAACAGCACGCACACGTAGTGCACAGAAAAAGGCGAACTTGAACACTGACTAGCTTGGTAATTGCACTGTGCTTATATACTTTGTAAACCGAAAGCTCGCACACCATTGGTTAACGGCAAATTTCGCTTGTTTTAATTGGTGCCGCGTAAATTAAATTTGAATTTCATTTAAACATTGTGTCGGCGAATTTTTCTTGAGATGTTGAAAATCCAAATAAAGATATTCTATTCTATTCTTTTCTTATTCACGAAGCTTTCCGATTCACTTCATGGTCACTATCAATGTTTATTTAATTAAATGCTTTATAACGACACAAATAAATTGCTGACTTAATCCGTAAATTAAATTCAATTTGATTTACGTTGCACCAATAAGGAAAAAGCGAAACTTGCCGTTAACCAATAGTGTGCAAGTAGACATATATTACTATGGCATGGCTGTTTAAGCACGGCATTTACCATGCAGTTCAGTTTTCGCGTTTGCCTTTTGCTTTGCGTTACGTGTGCGTGCTGTCGGCTGTCATCATCTACGCTGGTTATTGGATTGTCTTCACCAACAATTGGCAACATCAGTGACACCAATATTGTTGCCGTACAACCAGCCAGACGAGCCAATTAATGCAGAACTTCAACGAAGTTTTCACATCGACAATTACAACGCAACAGCAGGAGGAACCACAGCCCAAGTCAACCCAAGGCTCTAGGACATCTTCACACTGAAGGATCTTTCTCGGCACTTGCCGAAGAACACACGACCGGCCCTGTTAAGGGCCCCCTTTCAGTAAAATAACTATATATATGGCACTTTAACCGAGTTTGTAACGTCGTACGGCATTTACTTGAAGCTGGGGCGTTTTACAAAATTGGCGACCGTACCAGGATATTGAGTATTGTACTGTTTTTTTGGTATAAATAAAATTTTTTTTTTTTTTTTTTTTTTTTTTTTTTTTTTTTTTTTTTTTTTTTTTTTTTTTTTTTTTTTTTTTTTTTTTTTTTTTTTTTTTTTTTTTTTTTTTTTTTTTTTTTAAAGATTCATAGACAACATACTTCGCGACGACTCTGCTTATTGTATGTCATATCTAGATGACATTATGGTAATTAGTCCAGATCTAGAATCTCATGCGAAACATCTACGAAATGTCCTCTCCCGCTTATCCAACCACGGACTCAAGATCAACTGTGACAAGACACAGATTGCAACTTCATCCGTCGACTTCTTAGGGCATCGTATCACGGCCCAAGGTATTCAACCGTTGCCGTCAAAGACGAATTCAATCAAGAATATCAAGTCACCAAGGACTTTGAGCGATTTGCAGAAAATCCTGGGGGTACTAAACTATTATCGCAAGTTCCTTCCAGGCCTTTCAAAACAACTTTATCCTTTGTGCAGGCACCTGCGGACCCGAAAAGGACTTAGCAAGAATTCCATCATTGCTTGGTCATCCGAAGACGAGGAATTACTTCGACTTGCCATCAACTCGTTAGCAAATGCTACAATGCTAACGCATCCAGATTTCGAAAAGCCATTTCTACTCACGACAGATGCTTCTGAATTCGCTATTGGAGCCACTTTGGAACAAGAGATCGACGGAGTTCGGAAACCTATCAGTTTCTACTCGCGTACTCTCCAACCAGTAGAAACGAGGTACGACACTTTCGGCCGAGAACTTCTCGCCATCCACGAAGCAGTGCGCCATTTTATCAGCATCATTGGCAGTAGCAGATTTGTTGTTTTCACAGATCATACACCACTAGTTAGCGCACTTCGAAACGCAACTTCATCTATCGCCAAGTACCCTGCCAGAGTGGAGAGACAGCTTTCTCGTCTAAGCGAATGGCAATTTGACGTCTTTCACGTCAAGGGCAAACAGAACTTCATTGCAGATGCCCTGTCTAGACCAGACGTCTCTCTACAACCACCTTCACCGTCACCATTCACTGTCAACTCCGTGGCACTCAGTGAACCTGCACTAACGCCAACTCTCCTGCGAACTGAACAACGCGGTGACATTCACATTCAAAGATCAATAGCCCGTCACCTAACCAAGTTCATATGCCGTCTGTGGGAAGGCTTACCAATTGTTTACTTCACGGGTACGCAGCTCAACAAGCCAGTTCTGCCGACCAGCCTTCAGAGGAAGGTTTTCGATTCAATTCACTCAATTTCTCACCCAGGAAGCCAAGCGACTGTCCGACTTCTTACAGATCGTTTCTGGGGTCACAGACTTAGGCAGAATGTTAAACGATGGGTCTCAGAGTGTGCAATTTGTCAGAAAAACAAGATCACACGACACGCTCGTTCTAAGTTGCAACATTTTCGGTCTACTTCTCGCCTAAACATCGTCCACATCGACATAGTTCGTCTGACAAAGATTCAACGTTTCTGCTACCTTCTAACTATGATTGATAAATTTACACGGTGACCTGCGGCATTACCTCTTGGCACCATTTCTGCAGACGAAGTAACTAACGGTTTAATCTCTGCATGGATATCCAATTACGGTGTTCCCAATGAGGTCATCACGGACAGAGGCACTTGCTTCTCATCTGATCGTTTTCAAAACCACCTTGCGGTACATGGGATGCATCTTACGCCAGACGACTGCCTACCATCCCCAAGCTAATGGCATGGTAGAGAATGCATAGGGAACTCAAAGCAGCTTTAGCATCCTCGTCCATTAATGGCAACTGGGTCGATGCACTACCTTTAGTTCTGCTGGCCATGCGTTCTCGTACTCGAGATTCCATTAAAACGTCTGCGTCACAACTCTTGTATGGCATGGATCTACGCCTGCCTAGTCAGCTCCCACGTCTACTACCGGCACAAGATGACCCACAAAACGAAGCAACCCGCCTTCGACTTCATTTTGGTAACATGTCCGAACAGCAGCCGAGACACACGCCTCGTCCAGTCTTCGTTCACCCACAGCTCCACAGCTGCAAGAGAGTACTCGTTCGCAACAACAATGCTGTTGTACCACTACAACCAAAGTATCGCGGTCCTTACCCGATTTTGCTCAAACAACCAAAATACTTCATCATTATACAAGGCGCTACACCGACATCAGTAAGCATAGACAGGTTAAAACCGTTTATCGAACCACCTGATCCTGAGAGCGTTCAACCTTCTACACACGTCTCAGGCTCCGTCTACCCACAATCTCAACCTGCTTTGTATAACGCGTAATTAATTTTTTTTAAACATTAACATTTAACTATAAAATTTTTTTTTAAACTTTACGTTAATTTTTAGTGTTTGTCTCACGTGGCATAACCACCTGTTCTTAGCTAACAATTGTGTAGCATTTTTGAACAGTTCTTTGGTATTATGCCATCTCTGAGGCAATGTTCGTGTACATATTTTATGCAATTACCTTTGATTTTAATGTATATATATTTTACATTATAATGTATTTCTCACACATGACATTACACTGCCTATTTTGGTATGACCAGCTACTTAGAGCTAACGCTTTCGTGTAGCAACACTAAGTAGTGATCAGCTTCATATCATTGTACAGGCCACTTTCAATGCATATCTCAACTTTATCTATTTCACAAAGACCACTCTACAAATGTCATGACTACAACGTCGAGCACTCTAGCTCCTTTGGTCGTATACAAACACATTGACAACGATCCAACCTGCTTAGGTTTTAACTTAAACCTGGCAAATTCAGAGGCGATTTACCTCGAAATCTTCACGCTGCGGCTCCAAATACTTACACTGCTCTATTTTGCCTCACGTGCTATGACCGTCCACTAGAGCTAACAATTTGTGTAGCAATTCCTAGTGGTTACCTGGCATCATATCATTGTTGAAGCAACCAACAAGCATATTTAAGCCCAGCACTTATGATTCATCATATTTTTGCTTAACTTGGTTCGAACTCTGTCATGCATTTCTTATCTAGCCTCGCAGAGAGGAATATTTTTCCTTTTTTTCAGAGAGGAAAGTGTTGTAACGACACAAATAATTGGCCGACATATTGCGTAAATTAAATTCAATTTTATTTACGTTGCACCAATGAGAAAAAAGCAAATTGCCGTTTAACCACGTCTAGCCACGTTTAACCAATAGTATGCAAGTACACATATTGCATGCTATTTAAGCACGGTAATTTACCATGCAAGTCAGTTGTGGCATTTGCCTTCTACCTGCTTCACGCGTGTGCGTTCTGTCGGTTGTCAATACGTCTGCGCTCTGTCGGCTGTCAGTATCTACTCATCTTGTTGCGGGATACCGGAGAGACGAGCCAATTGAGTGCAGGACCTGCAGGACACCATCCACAACACGATCACAGCTCAACCACGGGAGCAACAAATCAACCAGAGTCCACCCAAGGCTCTAGGACATCTTCAAAGCTGAAGACTCAAAGCGAACGCATTACCCGGCCCTCTTAAGGGCCCCCATATCAGTAACTAATCTCTATTCAGAGCACCTTAACCGAGTTTGTAACGTCGTACGGCATTTACTTGAAGCCTGGCGTTTAGCACTTTAACCAAGTTTGTAACGTCGTACGGTATTTACTTGAAGCTGGGGCGTTTATATTTGGTTTACAACTAGGTAGTGGCAGATTTTACGGTTTCAAGTTACTTATATTTTATAATGTAACGACACAAAGCAATTCGCGGACAGTTTGTGTAAATTAAATTCAATTCAATTTACGCTGCACTAATGAAAAAGAGAAAAATTTGCCGTTAACCAATGGTGTGCAAGCAGCAATTCAAGGCAATTTAAGCACGGTGAAATTACAATGCAATTCAGTTGTCGCGTTTGCCTTCTGCTGTGCGTTTCTCCGACGTGCTGTCTGCTACTGTCATCGACGCTGATTTTTGGGTTGCTTTGCACAGATTGCAATTTCATTAACGCCAATCTTTTTGCTGTACAACTAGAGAGACGAGCCAGTTACTGCAGAACTTCAACGAGAGTACTAAGCTAATCTCGCACCAGGGATTTCAACGCCACAACAGAAGGAACCACAACCCAAGTCAACCAGAGCTGGTCGCAAGTGTCTAGGAGTACTTCTGGACACTGCTTCACTAACTAACCTTCTCGGTCCTGCTAAGGGCCCCCAACAGTATTAACTCAGCCATACTGGCACCACAACGGACTTTGTAACGCTCTATCGTATTTACTTGAAGCTGGGGCGTTTACAATAATATCGTATTTGTTTTTTATCTTCAAAAGAATAGCTTCTTTAGCAACTATTTAGCCCGGTCAATTTAATGGGATATAATGTAAGTTGTATTTTCTAATAATAGAACTTATCAGGTAATAAGTAAGTAATATGGTTAAAAAATAATTGATTATGCGAATGGTGGCAGCAATTATTTAAATTAAGTTTGCGAGCTTGAAGCCGTAAACCAATCCAATTGTATTTTACCAAATGTCGAACAACATCTAAAAATTACTTAATAATAATAATTCATTTATTTGGCATCGTGGGACTTCCGTAGTTTTGCTGTGTTGTTCAACGACTGGTTAAATATAATGGGATTGGTGTTTACTTTAAGCTCGAAAACTTGATTTAAAGAATTAGAATTTACCATTTAATCGTTAACTAAATATGTGTGTTTAGTAATAAAATTAGACTTAGAGTTATAATGTTATAATTGGAGTAATATCTCCTGAAATACTCAAATATCAATAAAACACGAATATAATAAATACAGATAAAATAATAATAAAATTTCGTTCGCAACAAAGGCGATCTGATCTTACGATTCAAGAAATCAATTTACAAATCAAAAGTTGGATTATGTAAAAGTGCGCGAAGTTTTGACTAGCAATTATTTTTCAAGACAGTTAATAAAGACAACACTTATTTGACATTATTAAAATTTAAATAAATGAAATCTTTATTTGATTTCATATATTTTTCTACACATTTAACATACAATTTCAATATTTAATTGAACTTCAAAAACATGTTTATGTTTTAAG
The DNA here is from genome assembly GCA_029291075.1 of Eudiplozoon nipponicum. Classification (NCBI taxonomy): domain Eukaryota; kingdom Metazoa; phylum Platyhelminthes; class Monogenea; order Mazocraeidea; family Diplozoidae; genus Eudiplozoon; species Eudiplozoon nipponicum. Next base: position 26,158 of record JAQBSW010000443.1, read on the forward strand.
CGAACATTGGTTTTGTGGGCAGTGATATCAATTAATTTAAATCAAAGTTGCGATCTTGATATAAACACCTGACCCATTATGTATATACGTAGAGGTGTTGAGGCCCCTAACCTATTCGTGTCTGTAAGCCCCATAGATGCCAGATCGCTGGAAGTCCTAAAATTCACAGTAGAGTCTGATAGGCTTCTATGGTTATTATCATTGCTTAAGTTCAAGTCCGCTATGTCTTGCACTAACCTACTTGTGTCCTCGAATTTAATATCGGTATCCATGAGTATAGGGGATAATAATTAAATCGACACTTACTGTAAGGCAATCGGAAAGTGAAAGTCGGAAGCTGTTTTGCACCGTAATTTATCTAGAGAGTTGGAAGACTTGAACCAAAGATACAAATAATTATACCTGTTCCTAGGCTCCTGTTCCTTTCTGTTTTATATTAGAACAAAAGGCAATTGATGGAGCAATATATTTGAGGATGAAATAATCGTTTAATATGGAAAAATTTTAAAATGCAGCAGACCAAAATTACAATACCAGTCAAGGAGCGAGATACTCAAAAACTGAAAATAGCGCACAATTTAAAATCAAGTATTTAAACAAAGAATGTTCTGGAAAATAAAAAGAAAAAAATTCTTTTTAAATAAAGTTCGTTACAATCAGCTATGGTGGTTTAAATTTATCAGTCAAGGTCATTTTACATAAGGCGGAGGATTTAACATCCTCTACATACACCACCTTCTCAAAAAAGAGGAACGACTAATAATAGACGTAATCATAATTCTTCGGCTGACGATGTATTCTTCCAGAACGAGTTGTGCATACTGGCGCCCCTGACGTCGTCATCTCGCCCGGTACAACATTCGCTGGTTCTTCAAAATCATTTGGTATCGACAAATAGTTTTCATGCTGTGATTCAGTAGAATAAGATTTTGCTATATTAGACAACGATTCTTCAGAGTTCTGCATTTCATTATGTGCCTGCATGGTGGGACTGCACACATCAGATTCGCCCATGGAACGGTCATTCGACGCATCTGTTAATTCAGTCATACCGTCAATCCAGAGAAACTGGGGAATACAGCGATCCAACGTAACACTCTATCCTCAATGCCATTTATTTCTATGATGACATTCTTGTCAGTCATCTTCTTGACCTTGTAGGGTCCTTTGTAAAATGGTGTTAGGCAGTTCTTCCTATTCTCATTAGTTATATACACATGCGGAGCCGATTTTAAATCAGAGGACACATAGCATTTGGTTTTAGCTTTTCTAGTCTTGGTTGGGGCCAAACGACACATCTTGTCTCTAAGTACTCCTACAAACCAATCTACATAACTAGAAGCCCAATCAAGACTACTTGGAGTTTCTATTAGAAGATCTCCAGGCATCCTTAATGGTTCTCCATAAACCAATTCTGCTATGGAAGTTCCTAATTGTGCCCTATATCTGATGCGCATGGCGAGTAGTACTATAGGAAGATCGTGTATCCAGCTTGTTCCACTAGTACACCTTAATGCAGCTTTCAGTTCACGATGTAGCCTTTCTACCATCCAATTTGCTCGTGGGTTATACGCGCTAGTATGTATTACAGTGGTTCCCATGATGTTGAAGGATCTTACGAAAAGCTCTGACATAAATTGACTACCGCGATCACTAGTGACCTTTTCCGGAACACCATAACGCGATATCCAATTATGTAGAAACGCGAACAAGACTTCTTGCACTGTCATGTCTTTTAAAATCGCCACTTCAAATTGACGACTAAATCTATCTACCATAGTCAGCAAGTACTTATTTCCATTTACTTCAGGCATCTCGACAATGTCTATGTGTACGTGTCTGAACCGTCCAATTGGTATTCCAATGTTCTTTATCTCGGTTCTGGTATGTCTCCACACCTTACACGTTTGACACTTGGCACAGGCTCTTACCCATGCCCGTATGTCTTTAGACATGTGCGCCCATACGTATCTGTCGTTGATTAATCGAATGGTGGCTTTAATGGATGGATGACCCATGTCATGTAACCCTTGGATAATCTTGGCCCGTAACTCCTATGGCACATATGGTCGTGGTTGAATTCTAGATATTTCGCATAACAACCACTTGCCACTTATGAGCTTACGAACATATCCTGGCCTTTTGGACAAAACTAATGTAAAGGGATCCGATCCTTCCGCTTTCTCGATTTGACTAACAAAATCATGCATAGAATCATCTAAACTCTTCAATGGACCTTGAAATATCAGCTCAACATCAGCTTTATTCGGTCGGCTAAGTGCATCGGCTACCACATTCTCTTTGCCAGCAATATGAGACACAGTGAAATCGAACTCTGCTAACCGTGTTATTTAGGAATTTACTCTACGAGAGTAATTAAGCCTAGCTGTTTTACCAAGTATGCTGATCAGTGGCTTATGATCGGTCAATAACTTAAACTTATGCTAGTCTAAGTAATGCTCGAAGTGTAGCACTGCGGCATACACTGCTAGAAGCTCTTTGCCAAACGTATCATAACGTTTTTCTCGATCATTAAGCTTACGGCTATAAAACCCAATCGGTCTTACTACGTCCTGATCTCTTTGCTGTAGCACTGCCCCTAATGCAACATCTGAGGCATCTGTGATTAGTTCGAAAGGTTTTTCCCAATCTACAGGTGCTAATGTGGTTATGTCACTTAACATATCCTTGGCCTTTTGGAAATTTTCTCGGTCTTTTTGACTCAAGTTTATAGGCCAAGACTTCTTGATCGTGCTCTTTTCTCGAGTGAGATGGCTTGTTAACGATCCAAGAATTCCGGCTAGACCTGGAATGAATCGACGATAATAGCTGATCATACCAAAGAACCTTCGCAACTGGCGTACGGTTCGGGGTTCCGTTACGTCCTTAATAGCTTGGACCTTATCTTCCAAAGGTTTGATTCCGTCTTTGGAAAGTATATGACCAAGGTATTTCACTGAAGAGCAACCGATATTACTCTTATTAGGTTTGACCACTAATCCATATTGTTCCAGCCTGGTCAAAACCGTTTCCAAATGCGTACGATGTTCATTTCGGAAGCGACTAAAAATTATTATGTCGTCTATATATACCCTCGCAAATGGACAATTCTGAAGGATTTCTTAAGCCAAACGCTGGAATGTCTGACTGGCATTTTTCAAACCAAAAGGCATTCAAAGAAATTCATGCGATCCCCCTCCTGGAAATCTGACTGCGGTGAGTGATATCGAACTTTCTTCCATTGGTACCTGATAGTACGCTTTCTGGAGATCTAAAGTTGAATAAACCTCATATCCCATTATATCTCGGAGTAAAGTACTCTGGTTAGGGAGAGGATAAGAATCACCCTTCGTCACTGAGTTTAATAGACGATAATTTCCACAAAACCTCCATTGATTTGGTTCAGGTTTGGGAACTCCCACTATTGGGGAAGCAAAATTGGAATTTGACCTTCTACAAATCCTCTCTTTGCGCAATTAGTGAAATTCAGACAAAGCAACTTGTTGCTTGTGTTGTGCCAACGGTTGAGCCTTTGGTGAACAAGGCAATGAAGCCACCAATTCTATTTGGTGTTCTACTCCTGTCTTCAATCCTATCCTTTTGGCATTGAAAGGCTGAAATACTGCTAAGTGCTTCTCAATGATATCGGCAAAGTCATGTGCGACCGTTGGACGGGGTAAAAGGACTGTTCTAACTGCCGACGAATTAGAATCAGTAGGTGTTGCTATCCCTACGCCTTCTGCGATAGTCCTAGCTTTGGGGTCTAATGTCAGCTTGAAATGTGTCAAGAAATCCATGCCAGTGATATGGTCTTTAACATCGGCTACTAGAAAATTCCATCGGAAGGAAGATTTCTGGCCTAATGTTACCGACATTTCTTTCATCCCTTTTACTCTAATCGGACTACCGTTAGCGGCCCATAGTTGATAATCAAATGTGGGGCAATCTGCTTTCACCACATCTGACCTAACTATGCTTACCTCAGCACCCGTATCAATGAGAAATTCTAATCCAGATAATTCATCCTTAATAATGAACTTGTTGCTGGACAATCCGGCAATGTTCTCCAGATCTCCAATTAGTGAGAATCGGACTCTCTTGCCTTCTATCACGGTGCTATTTGTTCTAGTCGCATCTTTAGCTTTGAGTATGCCTTTTAAAGGCATATCTGGGAGCCTTTGTATTGAAACCCCCCCTACGGCTCTTATTAGCGGGGGTTTGTCCTTTTCTCGGTGATGGATTTCTCTCAACCGGTTTTGTGCTTCCTTTCCATCTGGGTCCACCTAATCGCGGGTAAATACAATTCTCACCTTGGCACTTTGCACTGCGTCCGTATTCGCAATGTGCCTTACACCATCCGCGTGGCCCTTCAAAGCGTTGACGCGAGTGACTCCCTCGACGTCTAGTATATCTATCCTGACTCTGAAGTTGCAAAATGTCTCGACGTATACTTGCAACTTCTCTACATAAGTAACGCAAGCTTTCTTGTATAGTCAGATAGGTTTCGGCATTTGCCCTGACTGGCTGTACCATGACAGAATCTGCTGTTACAGCATGTACTTGTGGTTCCTGCTGTTTATACACACCGTCTCAGCCTCTGTTGGCCAATCACTATTTAAAGTTTCGAATACTTCCAATGTGGTTTTAAGCCTAGTTGGTAGCTCAGCTGTGAAAATTGAGTTAACTACATCTCTGGATATATTCAACCTGGAAGCTTTCGTGTAAAGGCGTTCGTAAAGCTCTGATGGTAATTGACGCCCCATCATCTCTAAGCGTAATAATTCGCACATTTGTGCCGATCTTTCAGACTGATATCTTTGCTGTATTTCGGCCATTAATAACTCAAATGCATTATACGGTTTTCTTCTATAGTTCTGTTTTTGAAATTTTCCAAAGCGTTTTGGAAATTCTCAGGCAATGCCATCTATGCCGCAACAAATTTTTCCATAGGGTTTACGATATAATAAGCGCTAAATATCATTTCGGCATCCCCGAACCGAATTGAGTGTTTTTCAGATTTATATTGCGGTAGATTGAATATTCTTGGACTGACGCCGTCGCCAAATTTTGTAGAGGCTCCTAACCTATTAGTCTCTGAGAACCCCGTAGATGCCAGATCGTGATCAGCCTTTAAATGTATAATAGAATCTGATAAGCTTATACTTTCATTCATATATGTTAAATTCATACCTGCCATGTCTTGAGCTAACTTGCCAGTGTCCTCAAACTTAAGATGATCTTCCATGTCGATCGTATTGAATTATTAATTTGATACTTAATGTTAGGCAATCGGAATGTGGAGCCTTTCACGTAAACAAAACACCCGAACAAATAATCTGAAAAGATATTAGACGTGAAAAACAGAATTATTAAATTACCTGTTCCAGAACGTCCCCAATATATATAGAAGTAAAAAATATAAGACAGTGTTAGCAGGAATATATTGTGGAAATCTAGTAACCGTTAAATGGAGAAAATGAAATAAATGCAGCAGGCCGAGCAAAGTACAACCAGTCACGTACAGTGTGCTCGAAAACTGAAATCTCGCACAATTCAAATTATTTATACAGTCAAGTATTTAAACAAAGAAAATTCTGGAAAATAAATGAATAAATTCTTTTTAATAAAATTCGTTTCAATCAGCCAAGGTGGTTTAAATTTATCAGTTATTGTCACTTTAATTTTGGCGGAGTAAATATCTTCCTCCACACATATATAGAGGAAGATATTGGTCCTTTCAGGCCAATGCTAATAGATTTGTTTACTATGAAAACGTAGTATTAAGCAACGTGGTTAGAACCCCAGATTCCGAAGCAAACGTGCCCAGGTGTGAGCCCTGTCCGCGCAAATACTGGAGTGTCCGTGATGAGTTCCCAATAAGGACGAAACCGGTCTAATATATGAGTTGTCTTTTCTAAAATATACAGCACTAGGTTTATAAATAAATAATGTAAATAATGTAAATAATGGCTCAAATGTTTTTATCAACAACGCAACCTTGATTAAAATTAATTTTTAGGCTATGATTGTGCTGAATGTTGTGTTATTGTACATTTTGTGTGAACAGAAGAACTCTTAAAAGGGACATTTAACGTTTGAGCTTCAAAAATAAAACAGCTTTGTTCACAGTGACTAGAAGACTATTGACTGAAAGCTCAGATAGCATGGTCATTTCTCGATGGTCGTTGGTGAATCAATTTGTCGCCTTGAGCAAGTTTGACAAAGTAGACGCACATTTATCAGTTAACTAGCATATTATAACGGCATTCCGATTTATAATAACGGTTTAGATATTTATCTTCAAGTGTCGAAGTGGCTTTAGTGTGCTTGTGGAAAATTCATACGTAATCATTTATTTCCCTCGATGAAATCTTAGTCTGTAATATTAAATCCAGAAACTCCGTTGAGAAGAAGGATTATATGAGCCATTTTTTCTTTCGTTGGCAATGATTCCGAATATCCTCCAAATCTAGGGGTAAAATAAGTTGCGCAAGTATTTGTTCCAACATTTAATCTAATAGAAATCGTAGGCTTTAGCTTTTTCATTTGTAATTTAAAAAAAGTGTTTTTAATAGTCTCATTTGTGTGATATTGTCGAACTAGATCTTTTAATTTATCATATACAACACCTTCAAATCATCAGGTATTGTTTGCAATTTTCACTCCGAAGTTCATTGTTATTCATAAAACAGTTAAAGATATGATCCTACTCTTTGCCTTCGAATATCCCCCATCTCTACATCACGTGGAATTGCTACTCTTTAATTTAACCCAACCAAACCTCCTATATTTTTTACTAAGTGTGTAACTTTTGCAACGCCATTAATCGCGAAGGCAAAACTCTTGCACACATGGGTTTAAGAAGGCGGTTAACTCGCACTTTCTTAACAAATTCTTATGCACAAACACTGACTGTAAGCACAACTTGTTTATTCTGCACATGTAATACTCTTTTTTACAAAATGTCTAGCTCTAGCCCCTTCACAAGTCTCGAGACGTTAAATTTCTTTTCGTTTTGAGTCTTCCTTAGGCGCCTGGCTAGAGACTATAAAGGTCACCAACGGTCACCAACGTGTTAACTACTTACAATCGTCTAATGAATTGTCACAATTGCTCTACTAGAACCCTTCATTTTATTTCGGCTACTCTTAGGGAAACTCAAATGAATATGACGACCATATTTCGTCGTCGCTCTTTAGTGCTCGTTCTTCCTCGCCATCTAACAAAACATGTTCTATTCTCCACTGGGGTGCTTGTTAAAGCAAGGATTGCTATATTAGCGTTACTGAAGGAAATAAATCCTGCAAGGAGAATTGTTATTCTGATTCGTTGCCAGATCTAGTTTTAGTCGCTTTTATCATAGTTATTTGAAATCTATTTTTCTTCATGAGAAAATGACAGATTTGCTGAAAGCACATTTCTTCGTCAATTTCTACTAGTGCCACTATTATCATTATCGATAAATAAATTGCGCTTACTATGGTTTTCATAGAGCAACATTTCTCGTCATCCCATTAAGTATATTGCCAGATTGGCTTAATAAATGTGGTCGCGACTTTAAGGTGAAAAGCTACTTCGACAGGACATATGAAAAGCTAGAGTGTTTGGTCACTGGCTATTGGAGTTCGGAATGGTTGTTTGACAGATTCGCAAGCTTTTTCGTTACGATAGACGTGTTAACTGACAATTAAGGCTTCAGATTTGTGGCAGTGGAGACTAGAAATTTTAAAATCGATGGACAAACGTTCGTAAACTAGAATAATAAAATAAGAAAGATACAATGTATAGTTATTAAATCACATTTCACTTAGTAAAATGGTAAAAATAATTCTTTAAATTGAGACAAAGATCGGAGTGAAATAATATAATTTAAAATTAATCACATAGAAATCTGAAGATCTTGAAATTACTCCAAAATACTAATTAAAAGAAAAGAAATCGTTTGTCGAATCAAAATTATATAATTCAATGAAACAGAACTACACCGGTTATTGGTCTTTACCTGAAAATTCAGTTAATTCCTTGTGATTAATTATAATTACTGATATAAGTTTGAATTTGACAACAATGGCAATCTGGTCTGACAATTTAAAAGATAAAGATACACGAAAAATTGGGATTAAATAAAAGTGAGTGGGGCAGTGATTTGCAACCGTTTACCAGTGATGGGGAGGGCACAAGATGGACACGAAATAAACTGCCTGTAGATAATAGCACAATGCTATGTAAATACATAAAAGTTGGATTCGACTAGAATAAAGTTGATTATAATGGGTTGTTCGGTTTTCGAAAAAACGACACAATCTCGATTCTCAACCTAATTAAGCACTTCAGTTTTGTGCAACATGCATGTAACATTTTTACAATGATGATCATGGCGCTGAACACATGAGGTAGCAATCAGAAAACGATAGCTTCCACAAAGTGTGATAAGGATTCATTGAGGCTTAAATAGAAGAGAACACTATTAAAATTGGATTAGATTATCAAACCGGAGATTCTGGGCGAATGGCGTGGGGAGGACCCCTGATAATTTTCGGTCGTCACTAGCGCAGCAAAGGAAGTCAATTTAAATGCCATAAGCGTCTAAAATAACGACGATGTGTATTACAAGTAGATAAGGTGCAGGTTACGATTCGAATCCGTGTTTTCTATTAAAGAATTACAGTTTAACCACCTTCTTAAACTATTTTTGTGATAGTGTTTTTATCCCCGTGTGTAAATGGGTTGAATAATTTGTATCCAAATAAAATTTAGAATTTAGTATGATTATATTGAATTGCGGACTTACAACTATGCGCAACATATGAGTGGCGAAGGTGGGAGAAATTGTCTTGTCTTGAATTCCGAGCCAGATTATTCCTCGCATTAAAAGTGTGCTTAACATTTAAATTGCCCGTCTGTATTGGTTAGAATTTATAGAGGTAATGCATCATTGATCTGTGAGAGACGGGTCTACATTACGCAGGCCGTAGCTAATAATCAAATGTAGGGACAAATATTTTCAGTATATCTAACTAGACCATAGTTATATACACGACTCTGTCAATGGGAAAACTGGGTACTTGAACACATCTCGAACTAAAAATTGCCTATCGTTCATTCTAACAACTTCTTTGAGATTTCAATTAAAAGATTTTCACCACTTGCCGGTTACTTGCGTGTTCCCAGGCCTCGGTGATGTGCTCATTTCAGAAATCCGTGAATGCGTTTATTCCCTGTATCATGGATTATTGTGGAGTCTGAATGATCGCTAACTCCATTATAGCTCATGCAAGCGCCATGCATTACCTAGAGTTTTCGATATTTGAACTGCATCTGTTGCTCTAGCTCATAAGGTTCATAACTTGATATAATCACCAATCTCAATATCTACATACATTTGTTGGGATTAACTAAGCATTCTATATATTAGAAATGGCAATTCATCCAGTAGACCATTGTCGTACTTATTGGGAATTCATTATGCACTGTCCAGAATTGCGCATCCGTTTTCCCTCAATAGCATTCGAGCATCGCCTGCCCACTTAATGTGCTCCTTTAACTTGTATGGTTCCAAAATGCCAAAGTTGCATACAACACGACCATGACACTGTCATCACATTTTGTAGAGGCTTTTTTATCATTATTTGATGTACACCACTTGACAACCAGTGTTGTATCAAAATACACAGTATGCTTAGTGCATTTTATATGCTGCATCTAGTTTGTCATCACAAATTTAGCAGCTGAAATCCATAGATTAACACTAATTAATTCAATGGCCAGGTCCTCAATATACTTTGCCTTAAACACGTCATCCATGATAACACAGAACTGAAAAATACCAAGATAAAATATTTTCAGACGGTCAGAGGAAAATGTTCTGAACGTGTCAACTTGGATGGTCGATTAAACTGTAAAGCAAAACTTTGTACAATGTAACTGTCTTGTTTGCCTAATACGATTTCCACGTGAATAAGAAATGTCAATGTAATTCTATAAATTATTAGAATATTATTAGAATATAGATTAAGTCAGCACAAGTTTCGTATTTGCAGACAGCGGATGTCCACAAGACTTCTCCTATTTAGCTTACAACTTTTAAAAATAATAAATTTAACACTGAGCATAAATCAATTAAGACGAGCAACTGAAGGTTATTTTCAGTATAGGAAAATATATTGCGCATACGTTGTTCAAATTTCCACAAATCCTACGATGCTTGCATGTGATAAAAATTTATCGGTTTTTAAGAAGGCGTGTCAATTATTGTGATTAGTGCATCATTTAATCGAAAATGGGATAAAGCCGAAAAAAACTTCAGAACAAACAGGTATGCGGGCGGATATTTCTTGAAGGATTGCGGCGTGCGGGCGTCATAGTGAAGCATTTCACGATTTTTGATCGTGGGTTGTCACCTTGCACTACCAGTTTCACAAAGATCCGATTGATCCCCATTTTCAAGTACGCATTGAGTGGTTGTGTGCTGATTTGACGTCCGAAGGCTTCAACATCGTTCATACTAACCATTAGAAATGAGGTACGATCTAATCTTCGTTGATTGACAACGTTTCGATTCCTCCTTTCCGAAATCATCATCAGACTTCTAATCATACATACACAGTACAATGCTTACACTAGCCAATGTTACCAAATTAGCTTCAATATTCTATTGTAAGCATTTTACCTTGTATGTGCAATTAGAGGCTTGATGATGATTCCGGAAATGAGAAATCGAAATATCGTCAATCAACCATGATTAGATCGTACCTCATTTCCAGTGGTTAGGATGAACGATGATGAGGCCTTCGGAAAACGAACTAAATGCGTACTTGGAAATGGGAATCAATCTGATCTTTGTGGAACTTATAGTGCAGACCGACAACCCACGATCGCAAATCCTGACATGTTTCATTTATGCCGTCAATCGATTGTCATTTTGATTATTTTAACGGATATTATCACTTTAAAATATAATATTGTTCATTTTTTTCCTTATTAGGTCATTGCACAAACCTTATGACGAAGAAATAGAAGTCCCAGACAAAGAAGATATTTTAACTCCACGAATACATTCGCCTGATAGCAGTAAGAGACGGTTTAATCTAATATATAAAAAATTATATACATTTCTTTAATGCACAGTCCTAATTTGAAAAAAACAATTTTTATATAAATTATGTATTATTAGATAATAATTATAAGCTCCTGAAGCATAATTTAATGAAGTTTGAAATTGACAGCTCGCTTTTTTTACCAATGACAAGTTATTGTATATTTAATTTGCTGGAAATGATCCCAAGTGTGAGGTATAAATCGACAAATTTTATGAACCCTGTAGATGGATATTTATCATGCTTATTCATGCATAGTATAGCATTTAAATTTGAAATAGATAATAATATAGTGATTGTTTAATCAGTATCATTTTTCTGTTCACAGTTATATATTTTTATAATTTTCATTTTCTGATACACTTTTCAACGTGTGGTTTATAGCTTAGAAATGATTTATTACTTTGTTGTCTAATCCATCGATTTTGCTCATTTAAGAGAATCGAAGCTGACAATGAAAGAAAAAACAAAGCATCAAAATCTAGCAAAACCAATTTTAGGCTTTTCATGTAGTATTTACATATTTATGAGTTCTGTACAATTAGAAGAGTATCAATTTGAAAGGCAGAAACAGGTTTTTCATTTTCTCGTTTTTTATCGTTATTTCATAGCAAGTATTGATTGCTTGTCGTAAATGAATTTATCAGATTTATCTGATTTTGGATTCGTTGATCTGAATTTAATTATGCGGTCTCAAACAAATGAACACCTTCGAATAAATTATGAATTTAGCAAAGCAAATAAAGTAATTAGCCACAATAATTCATTGAACTTTATATTTTAATGTTGTTTAAACGTGCGGAAATCTAATTGTATTTTGCTTCCGAATATTGTAAAACGAGTGTTTGGATTCTGGACGTCGTAAAAGCACTGTTGGTTACACGCATAATTGTGCTTTTAAAAAAAATAATTTTTTTAAAATTACATTTTTACTTTTTTCGTCTCTAACGCTATTTGATAATCCAAACGGTAATTGAATATAGATTTATTTCCATTATTGTTATTCATTTGCAGGTGACGAGAAAGAAGAAGCCAATAGAAAGCGACCACAAAATATGGTACGCCAAACATATGCTATCTATTTATACTCTTAATTAAAAAAGTAATAAAATCGGCTCAGGGCCATATTGTTTACCAGGTTATTAGTTCACCTAGCGAGCTGAAAGAATTTAACTTTTGTGTAGAGGACAAATATCTCGAAAAATTTTACATGTTTAATGTTGTTCTTGTCAACGAGCGCTTAATTAAATGCGATTCAACTTTGCGCTCAGGAAACGAAGAGTGTTATCATGCTTACTACCATATATCTGTATTTGTTTTTTCTATCACGTTCAAAAATTAAAAACCAACATTATATCATTAAAAAGACAACTGCTTGTGATTTTTTTAATAATTTATATTCAGTATACAAATTTTATGTGCGAGTTTTCGTATTTAGTCGAGAAAATTATTGCTTCGTCTAATTATATGGTCTAATTATTTCCATGGAGATAATTTTTTTAATCCAAGTTTCATGTAATGGAATCCTTTTTATCCGTTTGAACAGTTTGCAGCAAATATACCAGTGTTTTGTTCATAAGAAGAGAAAAAAGAGATTTTGCAATATAACGCGTAAAAATGCTGTTATGAATTGCTTTCAATTTCATAATACTCGTGCTCGAAATGTAAATATTTTGAGTTACAACACTCATTTAAATTGAATATAAATTCTTTTGTAATTTGCACGGAGAAATAAATCATGTACAGAAGTATAAAATCATTAGAAAGCATGTAAACGTGACATAGTTAAAAATAGGCCGTCTATTCGCCACAAATCAACTCGACTGTAATATCTAGAACATAATATATTCAACATTTTAAACAACAATGGGTGTAAAGTTGGAGTGAACACATACCTTATACAACAAAAAAACAGAAAGAGTGAAATATAAATGCTAAAGCACGCATAAACGCGCGCACAAACACAAACAATTCCCCAGTTTATATTGAAACCATGTAAGAAATTACACTGTTAATATAGAGTAAAATCGTTAAATTTCAGAAAGGCAAAACAAATTATTTCATTCGATTCGTTAAATCAAGCCTCTGAGCTTGAATTAAGCACCAATCCCGTTGTATTTAATCATTTAATCAGCCTTGCAAAACTAAACTATGCTTTTTATCTTGCGAAATAAAATATGATTTGAAGATCTCAGAATAAACAAAATATATTTAAAGCTTCGTATCATAATCAATGAATTTTTAAGGTAAACAATACCTGTTTCGTCTTCATTTCTTATTTTTGGGATATTTTGATGAGCATTTCCGCATGATTTGTCTGTTTCTTTGTCATTACAAAAATGAGCAACTAAGAACTATCGATATAAGAGATTTTTTATACTAATATTTAATGTTATTAAAACGAAGAAGAGTACTTCAGGCATGTACAAATGATTCAATAAATGATAATGTGCACAGTAACATCTAATCGCATGCATATATACATCTAACTGAATTAATTATTCGTCGCTGTTAATTTCTTCATGCAAGAGTAAGAATTGAAAAAAACACGTTGAACGACAGGGAATAAATTAATTAACTTGTTCACGTTGGGCGCAACAAGGTGTTTGCATCCTTATGATTCAGATTATTTCGACTTCCGGTTTCGGAAGAATTTTTCAAAGGAAAGCACATCTCACAAACAATTTGAAGATAAATATGTTAAATGGAAAATTTAGTTTAAACTGTCCCATTTATACTTATTGTTAGATCAGTTAAGCATAACCGTCTTTTCACTAGGTAAGTGTATGTCAAGTTTGTTTATGTATGTGTCTGCATGTGTACACTCATGAGAATGAAATTATTGTGATTTAAGCGTACGCCACGCCTGTGTTTATATGTTCTTTGTTGTTTTGGATAGAGTAATTATTTACTGCACGTGTACGCTCATCCCAGTGAAATTACAGCGATTTAACAACATCTGACGATTCACTAGATAAGCGTATGCCACTCCTGTGTGAGTATATGTAATTTCCTGCTTAGTTTAACGTCAGGTGTTACCATGACCTCCACTCATCTTTTGTTTTATTTGACTTCACGTACTTCCAGTCATGATTAAATTTACTTATAACGCTCACCATAAAGACTTCAAATAACTTTAGAGGGTACCCATTAGTACTGAATATTTCTCGCATTCTACCTACTTCAATATCCCTATGTTTTATAACCGTTAACCGTAAGCTTCTAATTGTCATCGATTTCAAGATAACGATTTTCATTCTATATAGATTATTTAAATTGAAATTAAGAAAGATACCTGAGTAAGTATCTATCCTATAAACATCCGGCTCTAACTTTGTACCATTTCTTATTAACCAGAAATGGTAATTCATTTACAATCGTAAATTTCAGTCCGCTAACCTTATTTGTTACTTGTAAGAAATTTGTTAGTTGATCCTCACCCTGATACAAAATAACTAATATATCATTAAAAAATCATACATACAATTTGGATTTAGGGGTGTTGCATCTAAGACGTTTTTCTCCATGAAGATATTAGCTATTGGAACTGACATTGGTTGTCCCATTGGAACACCTCTAATTTTTTTATAAAATTCATTCCTATTTTAACATAAGTAGAGGACATACATGTGTTCATCATCTCTATGACAAGGGTGAATTAGATCAAGCGCATGACAACCCTCCCATACAAAGTGATACAGTTGCGCCCAGAGTGTTTGGTTTAGTAAGGATACATAAACCAGACAACCCTTTAAGAATTATTGTTAATGTCCAACACTACACAACATATAAAATATCTAAGTTTCTCTGACATAGAATAAGGAAATATTCGTACTTCTTAGACCATACATTGATGAATTAATACCATTTGGTTGAGATTGTCGATAAATGTGATCTAAATGAAAACGATAGATTGGCGAGTTTAGATGTAGTGTCAATGTAAATCCATATACCAGTTCCAAAAGCACTGGGCTATTTTCAGCATTTCCTGATTGATCATCCGTTTATATTTAAAGAAGTCAATTAATGATGAGAAATGTAATGTAGATGATGTAGATGTATGTCCTCTACTTATTTTAAATTTAGGAATGAATTTTATAAGCAAATTAGAGGTGTTCCAATGGGACAACCGCTGTCAGTTCCAATAGCTTTATGCATTACATGAAGAAACCCCTCTTAGATATAGCACCCCTAAATCCAAATTTATATGAAAGAGTTTTCGATTATATATAAGTTATTTGGAATCACGTGGCGGATCAACTGATAAATTTCTTAAACTTAGTAAATCAGGTGAGTGAACTGAAATTTACGATTGAAAATGAATCATGTGGCGTATTATCATTTTTAGTTAATTAGAAATTAGAACCGGATGTTTAGAGGAAGGATACTTACTCAGAAATCCTTCTTAATTTCAATTTGAATTATCCATATAAAATGAAATTCGGTATCTCAAAATGGATGACAATTAGAAGCTTACGATTAGCAGCTACAAAACATAGGAAGATTGAATTAGGTAGATTGCGAGAAATATTCAGTGCTAATTTGTACCCTCTAAAGTTAATTGAAGCAATTATAATGAATGTCTTAATTAAATTTAATCATGATTGGAAATACGTGAAGTCAAATAAAACTAAAGAGGATCGGAGGTTTATGGTAATACCTAACTCTAATCTTAGTAGGAAAATTAAAATGGCAGCATTGAAATACAATATAATAATATATTAAAACAGAACCTTACCCTAGATACTAAACTTCTCAACCAAAAGGAGATAATAGAACCGTTAGATGCATCACGAGTATATGAAATTCTTTGTAATGACTATCCTCATATATTCTTTAAATCAAGTTTGCGAGCTTGAAATAAACACCAATCCTATTGTATTTAACCAGTCGTCGGTCAACATCGCAAAACTACTGTGAATCGCACGCACTGATGCGTTTCAAACTTCCATGATCATCATCAGAGCACGACGGCAAACTGACTAGCGAGGATCAAACCGCATTGAATATATATGGAAAGCCGCATATCTAACTTTGATTTCCATACATATTCAATGCGGTTTGATCCTCGCTAGTTAGTTTGCCGTCGTACTCTGATGATGATCATGGAATGTCGAAACGCGTCAGTGCGTGAGACTGACGGTAGTTTTTCTATATTGTTCGACGACTGGTTAAATACAATGTGATTGGTATTTATTTCAAGCTCGCAAACTTGATTTAAAGAATTTTTACCACCACCCGCGCAATCAATTTTTGTTTAATTGTTTTGATTTTATATACTCATATATGTTGGTGAAACCAGGCACCAAATTAAGTTAAGAAGAGCGAAACATAAAATCGCATGCAAATGTGGCCATGTTAATAGATTGGATCTTGCACGTCATACAGTAGAGTCAAAACACGCAATTAATTTTGATGGTTGAGGATGAATATAAATTTTGGTTGTAATAGACCGACTAGATTTGGTAGAGAATCCATCGAAATTAACTCGAGAAATGACATAATGAATGAAACAGCCGTAGAAAAGTCACTTTTGGAATACAGCATTAAATAATGGTAGGAAGCGAAGGTTGCACGAATCAGAATCAGAAACTCGCTCAAGTAAAAGAATAAGAACACTTGGTTGCTATTAACTTACAGTGGGCGTGGGGTAAGTAATTTGATATTTCCTAATTTAATTTAGAATTATTTTATAATTTCATCCGTGATTACTTGTTATCTTTCGTAGTGCAGAGCCTTTTAACAAACATTAACGTTTTTTAGGAAAAAAACCAACTTTTCCTTTTTCTATTACTATTATCTTTCTTTAGCGGGCAATTTTCAAATTTATATTGTGATCTCTTTTTTTTTATTTTAACTTTTTATCCAATTGAAACACATTATCTTTATCAAATTGAATTTAACTAACACTTAATTGTTAAGTGTGAAAATTTTGCACCCGTGTGAATTGTCAGTATTTGTTATTAAATCACTGTAATTTCATTTCGATGAGTGTACACATGCAGACACATACACATTTATGCTTAAGAGATCTAACACTAAGTATATATATATGTATATATATATATATATATGTATATATATATTGTGAAATTGTTTGTGGAATGTGCTTTCTGTTAAAAATGGCTTCTGAAACCGGAAGTCTAAATATTCGGAATCATAAATAAGACAGTGGTTGCAAACACCTTGTTGCGCCCAACAAGAATGAGGTAAATAAAGCGTAAGAATCATTTTGTTTACAGTTGGACATGTACTAATACGTAAATGTATTTTGACTAATTAATATTTTCGCTAAAAATGAAATATTTATTAAACATTGAACGCTAAAGTTCTCAAGGTTATGGAAATTGATGAAGAAAGGAACATTTTAAGGCTGTTTTTACCAATTGGAAAAATATTTCAAAAATAATCTGGATTAAAATATTTAAAATTTGGAGACAATTCGTGCGATACATCTATTTTTTTCAAAAATATAGATGTTAAAGTAAACTAAAATACGGGGAATCGTTTTTTAATCTACTCGCATTAAAAACTCGTAACTGGACAACAAGACAATTGAATCCCGAATGATAACACAGTTTATTATTTTAGCAACGTAATAATTTGGTTTGCATCTTTGCTTGTGCTAATTTCTATTGAATCATGAATAGCATAGGTCACAAATTGAAGAAGCATACAATAACTTAATGTTGTAAAAAAATTATATAAATCACCATTGATTTTTCCTGCTGAAGTCAGCTAAAATAAAAAATTAAAAGTGGAGAATTGCATTATTTCATTTTGGAAAATGTTTTGTAAAAACTTCTACATACCTTTTTCTAACGTTATTAGTAGTTGTGGAAAAATGATTGAACTTTTTGGCATTATTCTTTATGAATTCTTTAAAATTTAAACTGTGTTGCACATATTTGCTTTACAATAAATTTATGTTTCAATAAAGAATTTATTTATCAATTTTAAATAACAAATTTATAACACTTTTCCTGCTTTATGGACACTTTGGTAAATATTGTCTTTTCCTGTTATTAGAGGACAATAATAGGCTATTAATACTTTATTTCCAAATATAAGGCGTTTAAAAAAAGATGTTTTAGCTTATTTAAATGTTTTTTTAATATTTAAAAGCAACGGACAGGTGTTAATTCGTTGTTCTCCAAAATGAAAGGATCAAAAGGTTATACATCTGACGAAATAGCAGACGGAATCATTGACGATGACGATGATGATGATCATGATGAGATTAGATTGAATGAGAGTTCCTTCGATTATGGAGATTCAGGTAATGAAATTTTATTTAACTCGTAGTGTATCAATAAATTCGGATGATTTAAACAAAAATACTTTTACAATAAATAAAAAAGAAATGGGCCTGTGCTGTCGTGGCAGAACGCTATTGTCCGCATTAATTTTCATTGACACACGAGGCCGTTATATCCCCATGAAAAACCTGGCTCTAAGTTACGTTTCTTCTATTTGAATATTATTGTAAACTTCATATATTGTGAATTAATTTTCGCAAACAGTTTATTTGGTCTCGTAATAATTTTATTTTCATTCAATAATAGGTAGAATCATCGTATAAGTATTTCCTTTTCCATTTATTTTGTTCGTGCGAACATAAGTATGTATAGAATCCTTCTCATAGCATATCGTTCCGTTATTTTTTGGATTTTTTTAAAAGAGTCCAAAACTGCCACAAGGAATTGAATTTGCTGTCTATAAGTTTATATGGGAATTGCAAAATTTTATATGCCCGTATATATATGCATATATGGTCGTGTGTGTAGCACGACTGTACGAAACTTTCTTATTCTATAGAACTGGAAACACCAGTTATTATTGAGGTATAAAAATAGACTTATTAGCATATACTCATTTTATCTGGTCATATTTAATCACAAGACACTGCAAAGGCATGGATAACAAGTCGTTTTTGTAACCCAAAAGAAAATAAAAGCTATAGGCTGGCCTCCGAATCAAGAACATATGGCTGGGATAGGAAGTTTTTTTTAAAAAAGTGTTAAATTATTTCCCAGTTGGATATAATTATAAAAATGAGAGTATCCTATTCATCCAACTTAACTGATAACTTAAAATGCAAACGACCATAGACTTGCGTTGGTGAAGCCAAACTTGCAAAATGTGACCATCATTTCGAGCAAAATGAACATATTTAAATCCTAAAAAAATCACCTTCAATGGACTATGGATAAAATCTAAAATTAAACGAATATCTCAAATATCTCGTTTATTCTGTTAAATTGTAAATAGTGGGAAATAATAATTTCTCTAAATTTAACATGCGCAAACAAAATAAAAAGTAAATTCAGGCGAGTTGACAAATACGAAAATTTAAAAAAACGTTTAAAAAGTTATTGGTTCTTGATTAATAGCCAAGAACTATACTAATATAAAAGCGAATAAATTAAATATAATTATGATAATATATACTTATTGTTTGAAAAATTTCTATTCTTGACAGAAATTGCTTTGGTTAATCGAGGACAAAATATATTTATATATACATTTACAATGTCGTTAAAAATTAAATATAGCATACGATTGAAAATGTACTTCATCTGCTAGATTGGATTCGTAGTAATTGAGCACTTTCCTTCATTTTATACTAAAAAAATGTATGTTGATATATGTTAATATATGTATGTATATCCATGTGTATTTTTACATATATATATATATATATATATATATATATATATATATATAGTGTGTGTGTGTTATGTCTCTAGAAACTAAACAAAGAATAATATATCCAGTGTAAATCCTCAAAAATATGTTTCGTCAATCTTGGCCATGCATCAAGTATTACCATAATCTAAACCGACGAGATTTGAACCAAAAAGAATTTGGCTAAAAATCTTGCAAATCATTTACATCATCAAAGCCATGCATTAAATGAAAATTTCAATTATTTACCTATGTATGCTTAGTGCCGGTCTTTCCTCAAGGTGGATCCTCATAGATGTAGATTTTCAATCCGCCACCTTTTCCGATTGTTCATTGTGTAACACGTACTATGCACCTGTGGGAGCGATACACAAATAAAATACATTGACTCTATTTAATCAGATAAAATAACGATGGAATTAGATTATGAATAGATTTATTCAACTACATCACTTTCGTTGTTATTTACTAATTACGGATTGATCCTTATCTGTCACTTTGTCGTCTTTTACCTTATTTAATCATGGAAGCTATAATGGTGCCATTTAATTTGAATAAAAATAGATTCGCTAAAATACTATTTAAATAAATTTTGTGGGCGATACAATTTGTAAAACTTGCCCAATCTATGTTGTCCACGAAATCTGATATATTCCCACCAATTTAATAAACGATACTTCTTTTCTGAAATTTGAGAACCATTTTTAATGGTTCGCTCATCACAAACGTTTTAGACAAGTTGCAAAACAAGTACAAATTTATATATTAAAACAACTTTTCATTGCGCAGGAGGTGATAACATTTATTTAAATCAAGTTTGCGGAAACTATATTAGCACCGACCCCATTATATATATATATATATATATATATATATATATATATATATAAGAACAAACAACGTACTCCATGGAATAACATTTATTAATAAATCTTATTTCTACCAGTATCTAGCCATTGTTCTGATTCGTTAGTATATTCGTTCATCCAATCCCACTGGATTAACGAATATACTAACGAATCCAGAACTACTGTAGATACTGGTAGAAATAAGATTTATTAATAATGTATTCCATGGAGTATGCTGTTATTCTTACATTAAAAATGGTGAAATTAGAAACTATCAATATTATATATATATATATATATATATATATATATATATATATTCGACCAATTTCAGCAATTCTACATAAAGCAAAATCAGAAAATTATTATTTATTTATGAAGCCCTTTACATAAAACAACAAGCACCTGACCTTAATATTCAAAAGTTTCATCAACATGATATTCTTATCGACTGGCCAAGAATAACAAATTCAACAACAATCTACTAGTATCCAGTCAAGAACAAACAGGCCCTCGACTAGAATCAACAAACATACAATCGGATTGGCAACAAACTGAAGTGGAAATAACAGAGGCGCATACGATGACAGAAGTCTCCAAACAATGTGAGCGTTTAAAACTGCAATCCACACTGGCGCTGTAACCATGTGGAAATGATAACTTTGCGCAACAAGGTGAAACGATCAACTACACTGGAAAAAATAGCACTCGTACATGTAACAGTGAACAATGCGCACAAATGGTTAATTCTCAAGCCATCAAAACAATAATGACCAGAACTCAGACATCACTTTGCAATACTGCGAGAATAACCTTTACATGCAAACACGCATACACTCACCAACTAGCCAAAACAAGAAACAGATTTGTTACCACTAGCATAATCAATTGAAAACCCAAAATGTATAAATATGTATGATTGTATAAGAGATGATTAGTATTCACGAAATAAATGGCCTTTATCCACTTTGTTATTAATGTGGTCTTTCTTCCTAATTATAAATATATATACATTTGTCAGTATAACCTTAGAATTGTATAAGATAGCAAAGATAATTCATCCAGTAAATTTGTTTCATCCTTATTCGGAACTCTTCAAATATCGCCCAGAAATTTTCTCCAGACAGGATGGGAACAGAGGCACAACTCTTTCGGATTATGTGACTGTGTCTACTGCGCCACCCTGGGGCACACTACAGACAATTTTCATTCATATTATTGCTTTATACTTTGACTAGCATTTCCTTCAGATGAAGCCTATATGGTATCTCTTTTGACGTGAAGGTCCATCTATCCATCTCCAATCTTTTATTACAGAACAAACATCGCGCCACCTGTGGATGTGATACTGAATTAAATATTTGTATAATTAAACAATTAGTTATTTCGCGAGGAAAACATTTGACAGCGCTTGAAGAGTTCCCAATAAAAATGAAACAGTTCTACTCGATAAATTAACTTTTCTACCTGAAGCAATGTTCAGTTTATATTGAAACAATATATGTCATTAAAATCCTGCAGTCAGTATTTAACTCAGTATATCTTCCGCAAGTGTCATGATGTCTGCCGTATAATGGCAGATCGGAATTGGCTAGTGAGAACTCTATATCTTATGATACTCCAAATAGGTTCTATTTGATGAAAAGGTTAACCTGAAACATAAGTTTGTTTAAAACTTCAAATTGTGTGTATTGTACTACAAGGTACCGCAGCATATGGTCTCAGACCACGAAGCAAATGTGTCTGTTTTCGAGTCCCGCCCTCGATAAATGCTAGACAGTAATTGAAGAGTTCCCAAAAAGGAAAAACCCAGGGCACTGGATAAAGTTTCTTTTCTGCCTAAAATATTCTTTAGATTATACTGACAAATGTATATATATATATATATATATATAATGGGATTAGTGTCTATACCAAGCTCGAATTCATGATTTAAGCAAATTTTATCAACGCCAGCACAACCAATAATTGTTTAATTATATAAATCTATATTTAAGCACTACTTCCCCAGGTGGCATAATTTCAGTTGTGTAATGACAGATTTGGGATGGTTAGTTGGAACTTCCATTTAATATTATTACTACATAGGCTCCAAACGACGGAAAGGCTAAACAAAAACACGAAGCTAGTACGGAAATACAAATTGTGTGTTGTGTGCAGCAGGGTGGCGTATTGGATAAATTCACAGATGTCGAAGCAAATATGCCCTGATTCAAACATCGTCCGCGGCAAAATTCTCGACAATAATTTTAGAGTTTCTTCTAATAATTCGATTCCGTCCCCCTGGATGAACTGCATTTGCTGTTATAAAATGCTTATAATATACTGAGAAATATATATAATGGGCCTGGTGTTTATATCCAGCTCGCAACATTGATTTAAATTTATGCAAATTTCGTTTTAACAGATTTATTTGAGCTTGTTCTTAAATCTCATTGTAATAAATGATTGTTCAAAAGAAAAACATGGGCGCTGTACAAATGCGTGTCTGCATACGTGTATAACTGAGAAGCATTTGTTTAGATATAATTACATGCACGAATATGTTCATCTAAGATATTCTACCATGATCTCATGCAAATTGCTTACAGTTAAACGAACATTGGTTGCGCGGGTGGTGATAACAATTATTATAATCAAGGTTGCGGTCTTGATATAAACACCTGACCCATTATTTATTTACATATGTCAGTATAAACTAAGAATTGTATAGTGTAGAAAAGGCAATAAGGATGAAACCGGTCTACTAGATGAGTTGCCTTTTCTACACTATAAAATTATTAGTTTATACTGACATATTTAAGTAATTAATGGGTCAGGTGTTTATATCAAGACCGCAAACTTGATTATAATAATTGTTATCACCACCCGCGCAACCAATGTTCGTTTAATTATATAAATGTTCATTTCAATACCACTTCCCCTTTTAGTGTGGTGTCTATTCAGTAATGCCAGATTGTGGATGGTAAGTTAGATTTATGTCTAAAGTGATGCCATATAGGCTCCATCACATGCTACGACTAATCAATAAACATTAGTCTGTACATAGCTGAAAGTTGCTTGTAGTGTGGGGCGGGGTGGCTCAGTGGTTAGAGAACCTGATTCCGAAGCAGCGGTGCCCAGGTTCGAACCACGTGCGCAGTAAAATCTGGACAGTACGGGATGAGTTCCAAATAAGAACGAAACCGGTTTACTGGATGAACTGTCTTTTCCACACTATACAACGCTTCGTTTTTACTGCCAAGTATATGTACATAATGGGTCAGGTGTTTATATCAAGATCTCAACCTTGATTATAGTAATGCTTATTACAGCCCACACAACTAATGTTCGCTTAATTTTACTCGTCCAAGTAAACTATTGAGCAATTATTATTTACATTGATAGGCTTCAATCTTAGCATAACTAAATAAATAAACTAAATATCATTTAGAAGTTGTGTCAAGTTGTGTTAGAAATCATGGTTTGTAACCACCCGCGCAATCAATTATTGTTAAATTTTATTGCTTATATATGTATATGTGGCGAAAGCTGCAAACAGTTAATGTTCGTGACTGCATAGAAATTGTGTAGCCGACATTTCCAGTCAAGTTCAATGTATGCGAGACTGCTAGAGGTGAGAGCCGCATATCTAAATTTGATTTCCATATATATTCAATGCGGTTTGATCCTCGATAGTCAGTTTGCCGTCGTACTCTGATGATGATCATGGAAGGTCGAAACGCGTCAGTGCGTTGCGGCTGGCGGTAGTTTTGTTATGTTGTTCGACGACTGGTTAAATACAATGGGATTGGTGTTTACTTCAAGCTCGCAAACTTGATTTAAATAACTGTTACTACCACCCGCGCAATCAATTATTGTTAAACAATTCATTTATCGCCTTATGGAAAGCTCAGTGTCTAGGTTAAAGGTTTGTTTTAAAATGTTACGTTTATTGTATTTTAATGCTACGATTTTTGCTATCCTCTATATTTATGAGTCAGAGACTATCATGATTCTCCGATCCTCTGTTGTCCAATTGTATTTACGTACTTCAGTTTATTATTATTTACACCTATTACACACATCAAAATCGTTTCAATTAATTGATAAGGGTATCAATTAACGGTGAATATTTCTCGCATCATAAATAATTCAATCTTCATGTGTTTCATAACTGTCAGTTTCTGGCTTCTATTTGTCTTTGATTTTAAAATGCCGCGTTTCATTCTATAGGGATGATATGACATAAAATAAAGAAGGATACTTGAGTAAGTATCCGTTCTATAAACATCTTTTTCTAATTTTGTATCATTTATAATTAATTTGACATTCACAAATGGTAAGTCACAACATGATTTGTATTCAATCGTAAAAATCAATTTACAAGCTAGATAGACTAAGTTTGAGAAATTTATAATTTCATCCTCCCTATGATTCTAAATAGCTAAGATGTCATCCAAGAATCGCATATGCACAGAATGGGATTTATGTGTCATATCTAAGTAGGTTTTCTCCATGTAATGCATAAAGATAGATATTGCCCCATTTTAAGACCTCTAATTTTATTAAAAATTATTTCCTAAACAAAAATTAATAACAAGCATATGTTCACCATCTCCATAATATGCCTTATCGTCTTTTACTTCCGTCTAATATTAACGGATAATCAACCAAGAAGCTTGAAATCTTCCAATGCTTTGGGTATTGGAATTTTGTTGTACAATGATAAAATATCTAGTTCGCCAAACTAATGTTTTGACTTAATTCTCATTTATCGGCAATCTCGACCAATTTGTATGAATTCACCAATGCAGGGTTTAATAAAAACGTACATTTTCTTATTCTTTGACGTAGATACCTGGGCATTTTATGCATCGTGTCGTTTTGGATATTAACAATAATTCTTAAAGTGTTACATAGTTTATGCCCCATATAATACTGGCGCAAGTATAACACATTGTATTAGCATATTACTATGTGCTTGAAACAATTTTCTCCTAAAAACCATAATCTTGATCGTTTAATTAGCTTTGTCGTTTAATTTATCAACAGGGTCTTAATGTATTTTGATGTGTACCTTGATATTGCCTAATCGTTCATACATCTTATCATTAAAATCCGATTGGCGAATTAGAACCGTCGCGCATCATTTGGCCACATTGAAGCATATCAAATTTCTCTTTATTAACTCATTTGTGGACTTTTAATTCATAATTTGTTTTAAATATATTCTCTTTATGTGTTAACGAAGTTATAATTATGTCTAGTTCAATTTTCATTTTAACCTTGTCTGTGAGGAATTTTGCTCTATAATGGCCTCAGTGATTATCTCATTCTAAATAATTTCGCAATTTGAATAGCTGTATTGCAACTTCAATTAAGAATTTCTAGTTGATTTGCAGAAAATTCTATTTAAGAAATGTTTGCTACCGAGTATATAAAGTAGAAATACTTCTAGCTACAGTCAGTCTATAAATGCCTGAATTTCCAAACTATTTATCACATATTATATTGAGTTCTTTTATCTCTCAGTAGAGTTCTCTAACGATAAAAACCTCAATTTATTTAAAATCATCCGTGAGCAAATGGGCAAATAAAATTAATCTTGTATTATATTTATACATAATCATTTCAAATTTGCGCTGTTCTAAATCTTTAACTAAAGTGTGTATTAGGTTTAATCTAAGATCCTGTTTAAGATATATACCTATACCATTTAAAATATATGGTAGTTAAATTTAAAACATTTATGAGATATGAAATGTTTAAAACTGTTTTAGAATTTGCGTGTAAAATCTATTTGGTTTTCGAAATATTTTGATCTCTTGTTTCAAAGTGGCTTTGATTGAAAATTCAGAAGTATAAGTGGTGAATAGAAGAACTCGTTTGATATTCGGATGTGTTAGCATAGTAGTATTTGCTAACGAATTGATGAAATTACAAAGAAACATCATATCATCAAATGACCAAGCCTTCTTCATTAATTCAGGTGCCTACATAACGGATATAGTTATTTTGATAGGCCGGAAAGGAACTTTCGCTAATATTTCCTAACTTCTAAGATTTTTTGCAATTCATTCAGAGACTTATGTGACGGAAAGTTTTTGATCGAATCGGCTTTAAATGGTAAAGTATGTAATACAGGGCTCTAATAAATCAACAGAGATAGTTGCATTTTTCGTCTTAGCGTAACTGATAGAGTTCAAGATTTCACGTCAGGTCTAAAGATTATTATGTCATCCAGATATGACATAAAGTATTTGGAGTCGCCGCACAGCGTTATTGGGAACAATATACTTGTAAATATTTTCGAATAAACCAAAAGGAGTGATGAAATCAGTCTTCTCTCTATCTTTTTGTGCTATCATAATGCGGTGGTAGTCATGCTTAAGATCAGTTACCTAGAAATAATTTCTGTCACTTTATTTTTCATGGAATGAATTTACTTTTGGAATTGATAATGCATCTGCCTTTGTCATTGAATTTGGCTTTCGATAATTCCCTAAAGCTCTGTTTGATCCATTAGTTTTAGAGAACAAGTGAAATGTAGATGCTCAAGAAATTTTTGATGGTTTAAAGATGCCTTCTTCCAGAAGTCTTGAGAATTACTTTCGAGCAAAGTTGAGGTTTGTAAAAGGTAATGGAATTTTCTTAGGCGCAGTGGGTTCGCCTGTAGTGCTGATATGTTGCATCGCATTGGTGGCACGTAGATATGAGTTGCTGAGGTCGTACAAGATTTTGTATTCTCTAAGAGCTGTAGATATCTAAGTCGTAAGTATTCCAGTCTGGTGAAGGGACAATATTTTGGTTGATATAATATAAGCCGGTTTTTGATGAGTAAATAAAGACCTAGTATGTTGGGTGTGACTTGGACGATGTTGAAGCTATGCGAAAGTCTACGCCGTAAACCTATTTTAAGAGAGCAATACTAAAGACAGTAAATGAGAATCGGCTTACCAGTGGCTGTTGGAAAAATATATTCGTAATTAATTCTTGGCATTTGGGTCCAAATTAAAAACTGATAATGCTGCACCTGTGTCCACGATAGATTTTTCTGCTGTTTTAAAACCTTGAAATACAAATATTCATTGAGTTGTTTTGTCGGAACATATGAGCAGATTGATTTTTCTTTATTCGGCAAAGTCGACTAAATTAATTATTTTGATTTCAATTCTACTTGAACGTAAGTATTCAATAGTAACTGCAGCAATGGGAGTTCAGTCATAAATACTCTTATTTGTACGTAAAGACAATGCATCGCTTTTTTTGTGACGTATGGTCAGACAAGATAGGAAGCTGGCACGCGTTGGGTAAATTCGCCGAGCAGTATAGGTAGTTCCGACATTATTCAAAAATATTTTCTTGATTATAGCATCGACGTTTTATAGAATGCTGATTGAAACACCGAGAGATCTCGATCGTTGTCTGTGCTGGTATACTAACTGAAATGTTGGGCCTTGATTTGATTAGATTGCGCTTTGCCCAGGCTGAATCTTCTAAAAAGCAGTCAAATCCGTAAGGTATCCTCTAAAAGGGATAGACTTAGGTCATCAGATGAGGGATTTAAAATTAGATATTGAATTAATTTAAGTTAAAGAAAATTCATAATTGGAGTTTGCATCACAATAATACGACATAAACTTTAAATAGAACTTGAATAATATTTTAAAATTTTAGGCCTACATGCCATTTAAATTTCCAATGCTAATAAACGAAAGCTTATCAAAAACTGCCAAAAAAGATTGAACGAAAGACACTGTTCAATTAATTCATCTACTTTTGATTGTAGCTAATTTTCAATTCCATTGCATAAATCTGGTGGTGCAGTTGACAAACTAATCAAAAATTCTTGGAAATAATATCTTGAGTTGACTATTTGCAGGGTCATTGAAATTATTTGTTGAAAATCTGTAGCGATTAGTGGTATAAATTTAACGCCAACGTCAAGGCGCTTAATAAAATTTGACGGGTATTCACGTAGATTGTGCATTGCGTGGAATTGGAAAAAATGTAACATTACAGTAACCCCACAAGTTTAATATTCTAAATTAGACGTCCAATGAATGCAGCGTCGAATATCAAAGCGTATAAATTTTCATTTTTTATTCCGTTACTAATCCAATTCAATTAGAAAGACAAATTAAGCGTAAACAAAATCACTAATAATGATAAAATAACCATAGAAAATTTATAAATATCCCACATAGCAAAATTTCGTTTGATTTGTTGAATAATTTTATAGTATATATATACTTGAAATAT
Source organism: Eudiplozoon nipponicum (assembly GCA_029291075.1). NCBI lineage: Eukaryota > Metazoa > Platyhelminthes > Monogenea > Mazocraeidea > Diplozoidae > Eudiplozoon > Eudiplozoon nipponicum. Next base: position 55,034 of record JAQBSW010000443.1, read on the forward strand.
CAGATAAATTGCACCACTGTCAATGTGTTGTTTGTCCTGTTGCCTTGTTAGTGACGGTCAAGGAGGTAGACGCCAACCAGAGGAAAAGCAGAAGCAGGAATTAGCAAATGATATGTTAAGTTAAGTTTTCTGACGATATTAGCCGCAAAACAAAGAGGCTGACGAAACTTTGACTCCAATTATTAAGTTAAGCGATCATGACTAACTAGAAGCGCTGCAGCAATAGTTAATATCTCTGATGAGAAACTGTGCTAGTGAAACAGCGTGCATATAAAAGCGTTTGGAGACAGCGGGAGTAGGTATAGACAGGCACAGCCAGATCATTGCGAGTTTAGATAGCAAGCGCGTCGGAGAATGTTGCGTAGGAAATACATTGCCCTTACATGATCGATTAATTGCATGGAACACATGTTAGGTCACCTTTCGTGCTTTCTTATTGACATAGTGTTAATCAAAGAAATTTTAACTTGCATTTGAGTTAAATTACAGCATATAGAGAATTTAATTTGCGAAGTTGCTTTCACATATGTCCTGGCATAGAAGAAATGCATAGTAGACATGGCTTAATCCTGTGCTGTGTGCTGTCCTAAAAAGGCAATTTTGTGTGTCCGTCTGTCCGAGCGCCCTAAACACATTCAGACTACAGAAAATGAAAAAAAAAATAATTACAAGTATTTACGCTTAATATAGGCTCGATTATAAAATACATGTCAATCATGTTCAAATCAATTATCTTCACAAGGTAATCGAAATTCACTTTAAACTTCAATATATAGTGTAAAAATTACGAAGATGCTACAAAATAAATATATCAAAAATTATTTAACTCTCCACTTTCGATGGCATACCATCACGGAAACGTAAAATTCTCGAAATTTTCTGTACGCTATTTGGAATTTAACGCCTCAATGAATAATATCAAATCCAAAATTATGCAAATGAAAATTGAATTGGAATAGATTAAATAGCTTGTTGAATTGCAAATCATAAACTAAACAGTACTGCAGGATAATAATTCTGTCAAAATTAAGTTTGATTATTTTTCTGATGAAATGCGGTCAGGGAATGAACTAGGATCTCTCATCATTAAAGTAAATAATGAGAATATTGTTTCATCCTAAAAAAACTTTTTAAAATTTTATTGTTAGTTAGTTTGCAGCTTAAACGCATTAGCAAAACCTGAGCAATACTGTTTAAAATTCCAGAGGTTGAAATTATTGAAAATGTGCCAGCATTGAATAAAATGTTTAATGAGTGTACGTATACTGATTTATTTAAATGCTTCAGAGTTGGCGACAACATGATTGACCAAGGCAGGTTGTTCTTAAATTGACAAAATCCGACGAATGAGCATTTGGACAAACTGAATAGCAAAAATGGTTTTACTGCACGTATAAGAGTTTTTATTGGCCACAACTAGGCATTTATCCAAAAGGAACATCGGCTCAATAGAAAATAAATCGATAGTAATGATAAGCCAATAAAAGATCTGAAAAAAGTAACTTATCAAAGACGAATGAGTAAATAATTCAGAAAACATTGAGCATTATAGCATAAAAATCTAAAAACGGCCACACAATAAAGTAATTTTTCAAGACGTGGTGTAAAAACCGATGGAGTTTTACCTGATTTTCGGATTGCGTACCGAAATGTTTGAATCCACTGTCATCATGATTTTTCCATATATTTTGATATCCATGTACGGATATCTTTTTCAATGGGACGCACATCACACACTTAGTTGACAATCAGTATGTCAAGTGGAAATATTAGTTTAAACTGCCCCATTTATACTTGTTGTTAGATCTCTTAAGCATAACTTGCTTTTTTTAAATTTAAAATGCTTGGAAAGTGTATATCAAATTGGTTTGTATATATGTCTGCATGTATACACTCTTCGCAATGAGATTACAGTGATTTAATGACAATTACTTGCAACTCATTAGATAAGCGTACGTCATTGCTGTGTGTATGTGTTCTCGTTTGTTTCAGTACGCAATCAGAAAATCATGTAAATTATCTATTTCCTGTTGCGCAACATGTTTCTTTTAAAATCGATGGAGTTACCAGAAAGAAAGACATGCAAAATGATGGTCGAGTAAACATTCAGATTGATAAATATGTTTATTATCGAGTTTGTTTTTCCGATGTTTTTTGCAAACACTCATAGTTTAAGTACAAATATTTCATGTTTTTTGGTTTTGTAAAAAAAAGAATTTTGACATTATTATTTTAGCCGAAACATGGCCTAATGAGAATTTTGAGAATCATGAAGTGAATATCCCTTTTTATCAACTCTTTCGTAAAGACAGGTCGTTCGATAAAAGATGGGGATAAGTTCTTATATAGGCAAAATCCCTATACAATGCTAAAAGTTTGCTCTAAATTTGCTTCCGTTCTTGACTTCGTTAAATTTCCGATTGATAATTTATTTCTTAGATGATGATTTGCAGTCTATTGCAAATAAAAGACAACCGAGTCAATTTGATTTGCCCTGTCGGAAACTTCTTATAAATGCCTAAATTTTCCGCTTTGTCGTACAACCGCGAGCAACAATCAGAATTTTCTATAAAATTTTGTATTAAGTAATGATGTAAATTAAATCGAGAAAGCTAAAAGATCATTTAGGCATATTAATAGATAGACTTCTTCATTTATGAACTCGCTTTGCTTACTTTTAATAAAATTGCTTTGGGTGGAGTCTTTCCGTTACATATTAAACTATAATGGCATAACAATTGCCTGAATTTAAAGGACTGTCTTCTGCTAATAGTTTTAGGTTAATATCTCTTAAAGTTAATTTAGCGTTTAATAATATAACATCTTACCTCAATTTTTCCTCTTGATTATGATAAATGTCAACATAGATTTATAAAAGGTCACTCAATCTTAAAAAAATATTTTGTCCATGTGGATTCATATTATTGCTCTAGATGAAAAAGTTATGCATTAATAATCCTTATAGATATCTCAAAAGCGTTAGATTCAATTTAATTTGATGCTATTATGAAGGCTGTAAGCCCGTTAAAGATGAATCCATATATTTTAAGTCTGTTGAATTTTTAACTATATAATAGAAGAATGATTATTAAGGTTAATCATTACCAATCTAGTCGGCTGGAGTTAAATCCGTAATTGATCAGGGTTCGAGCCTGGGTCCGTTATTTTTCAAAATACTTTTTTATTCTATACATAAAATGATATTGTAGTCAGATAAGTAAATTCGGTGACAATTTGTAAATTGTCTTTCCTTTAGATCAAAATATTATTGAATAGTTGATGAATAATAAGGCATGGGATATTTACGATTTGAGTAAATGTTTAATGAACGTACGATTGAAAATTAATTTCTAAAATCACAGGAGATTTGTGGAAAGTATTTCCCTTTGTCTTCTGTAACCTAGGAATATAGATTAAATATTTTGGCTTTACAAACTTTATGGGTTGGAAAATTAATTAATTGAATAGGCGTGTATATAAACCAGATCAGGAAGGTTCATGAAAAAGAGACTAGATCGGGTTTAATTGAGATTACTTCGCCTATATTTGGAAAGCTCCCAGGTAAAATTTTTTATTCTTTAAAATTTACATTATGTATTATCAATTATCAGACATAATACGGGAAATTTCTGGGTGTTGAAATGGAAAAAAACTTGGCAACTTAAATATATTGTAGGGGTCTTTTGCGGGGTTCTTATCTCCCTAAATATATAGCGGCTGTGGAGATCCGTGCTTATGATCAATCCCCGGCCTTTTCCCGATGGGTGATGTGAGAAGTCTAATTCGAATGATCACATATGTATTGTACACAACGTTGCATGGAAAATTCATAGTTAGTCAAAACTGACCGTGCTCTAGACGGCAACAAAACGAAGTACTGTTAACACAATTGAATGTCTTATAGAAAAGTCACAGTTAAACAAAATTGTCCTTGCTCTAGACGGCAGCAAAACGAATCACTTTTAACAAAGTTGTATGTCTTATACACAAGCAATTATTCTTTCACAAATGTCTGAATTGTGGTCAATACATGTAACCGATTGAAAATATATGATGATATGAATAAAGTCATTGGTAAAAGTTGTCAATGATGATAAATAGATTAATATCGTGTAAAAACTTCAATGAAAAAAATTCACAAATAATTAATTCACGTTTTGCTATGGTTTTAGCTTATTTAATTATAATAATCCATTGTACTCTGAAATTCGGATAGGTATAAATAGATGCGAACAGTAAATCAATTGTATAAACTGCGAATAATCCAACGAAGAGAAATAAATTCACTATGACACTATAATCCACCGCATGTTCCCTGCGTATTACACGCGGTTGTGTATATTTAATAAAAAACCCTATTGATTACAAATAAAATTGCAGTTCAAAATATCTTAATTAAAACTGCTTGAAACTAACAGGGATTGTTTCTAAAATCACAGTTAAGAGAAATATTGTGTAAAATCAGAGTTAGATTATTTGACCTTAAAGAGTACCATATTTGTCAAAATTGAACATCGTTGGGTTGTAACGCGGAGCCGCGTGTTACAATATAACACAATAAATAGCAAAACTCTTCATGTCTCTATTTATTTTGTAAACCCGTGTTGCGTTTACAAAATTAAAAAAATAGTGCAATTATTGCGTTATTGATAAAAAAAATCCGAAATAATCTATCTGCTTCCTAAGTTTGAACTGAAAAAATGAAGAATTTTTTAATTTTAATTTTAAATTGACGGATTGTTTTTCAAAAATATTAAATAAATATTGTGTTTTGAAAGACAAAATCTATAGAATACTATTGTAATTTACAATTATTCTGCCGCCTTACCTTTTTGTCGTATCAGTTAATATATATTGTTCGAATTCAGAGATTTTATAGACAAATTGTATTGTAAAACATTATTTTGTTTTGCTTTCTTTGTTTTTTAATGTTGTTTTATTAAAAAATTTGAAATTCTATTCCAAATAAGCAATTTGTTTTAATTGGTCAATTAATTGTAGCTTGCCATTATTGACATCGCGGAACACAGTTATTATATAGTGCTGGATTCTGGTTAGTCGAAAGGATAGAATATATCTTCAAAGATGTAATGTATAAAAAACTGCGTGAGTGGCGACAATATTTTAAAGCAAACTCAGCTTAATCAATAAAGTGAGTAAGTATTATGTATTTACCCTGATATTTCAGTGGAATGTGACGTTTTGCAACGCAATGTATCACGTTTATATGTTCCATGCAAAGTACATCCATTTTTATCCTATTGATCCATGAGAATTCAGTATTATATTTGAACCGTGTTCTTAGATGCTGGGATCTCGAAAGTGGCTTGCTTCATAAATAAATTAAATTGGCTTGGCTGGCTTTTCTAAGCCAAGTCTATGCAAAATTATACGATTTGCAAGTAAGTTGATCTTCCATGCTCCGTTGTCCGAAAATGGCAAGTGCGTGTGGTTCAATGAAAAGTCGAAACTCTCTGGTGAGTACAAACTCATCGCCCTGAGCAGAAACACGCCTAATTTGCGTCACTTCATACTCGACACACCTAATTGTGCCCAGAGACGAGGTACACAAATCATCTTCTTAGCCCACTGGACGGCTAAAATCCATAGGATATAAATACATCAGCTTTATTTAAGGGAATTGTCCCTAAATCACATGAACTGAAACTGTAGCGTGACTGATAAACAGCTCCAATATGTATCATTTGCTTTAATATTCACAACCACTCTTGGAACATAATCTGTATAGTTTTTAGTTAATTTAATTATTATTCATTATATACTAAAATATTTATTTAGGAAATTTGAAATTCTCATATATAATTAGAGCTTTCAAATAAATTTGAGCGTTTGGAAGATCAAATGTAATATTTTGCTGGCGGTTGCAACAATTTCATGGTCATTAAACTTTTTTTCTTATCTCATTTGTTTGGCATCGTTATTTTGTGTTTAATGTTATAATCGCTAAAATGTTTAATTTTTAATAGTTGTTTGTTAATTAAAACTTGTCTACGTGTGCCATCGACAGCTTGTCACATATTGTGAGTTATTAATAAAAATAATGCTGAAAATTAGATCGAAAATATACAAAGATTGTTTAGGAATATATATTGTAAACATATTACATTTTCCTATGGTCCGTTAAAAGAACTCCGCTCATATTCTAGCAAAATCTTGTGTGATGGAATAATAAAAACTAGTATTCGTTGTATAATTATAATTATTCTATTAAATCCGGTGTAATGCAACAGCTAGATAGGTTCACATTTTAGAATCTTGATTTGGCATGTAGAGAAACTTTGGTTATTATCACAGGAGAGCCCCTGATATGCCATAATTGTACTTTTAATATATTTAGAATGATCTCCAAAATTTGAGCGACTAAATTTCTCATTCCTATCAGCATTTTCCGTTCGGCTAACTTTCATGTCATTTGGTCAACTGCTCTGCATACTCACACTTAAAATTGTTATCCATTATATTAAAATAATATTTATTACAATATATTCAATAAAGCAGTGCGAATTTTAACCGTCTCATTGTTTTTCTGCAGTATACATTTACAAAAGTGAGGATCTTAAATAACAGAGAACCGAATCAATTTATCTGTGACAAATTTGAGATTCTATCTGTGATATCAATAGAAATAATTAGTGGTGGCGAGTTCAATATTTTAATATCAAAATTTCTTCTTCAGATTTGTTTGAATTTTGCCCATTTTCCTAAACTTTTGAGTCAGATATCGCCGGGGAATCGTGGTAATTTGATGAGTGTTGTTCCTCCTCCATCCAGATAAACTGTCGAACGCAGCGATCCAATGCTATACACACTTTTGTGTCATTTACTCCTATGATTGAATTTTTAGCAGTTATTCGATTTACTTTGAATGGTCCCTTATAAAACGAAATTAGAAATTTCCGCCTGTTGTTGTTGGCCATGTAAACATGTGACGCCAACTTCAAATCTGAAGTTACATAGCATTTTGACCTTGAACTTCAACGTTTTATTGGAACTAAACGACTTATTTTGTCTCTCACGGATCTAATTTATCCATACATCTTAGAATGTCTATAAGAAGATCTTCAGGTATCCTTAATGGCTATCCGTGAACAAGCTCTGCTACGAAATGGTTAAAACGTAAACTGACTCACAAAAACTGGTTATCCTTAATAGTACATAATAATGTGACAACAAATTATGTCAGGACATACGTAAAATGTAATGAGCTGTAATATTCTCTAAGATTGCAGCTTAACACCAACGACCGATCGATAAACCATAATGAGTAGATATTTCTAACCAGAAATTTCAGGCATTTCTAAAATATGGGTGTGTAAATCCATAAAACGACCCGCTGGTATGCCAATTGAAAACCAGCAAAGAAAATAAATTATATCTGTCAACATCTTTTGCCATACATATCTATCACTGAACAACCTGATAGTTGCCTTAATAGAAGGATGATCAGATTCATGCAGCTTTTGAATTACTTTGTACCCTAATTTCAACGACACATTCGGTCTAATTGATATAAACACGAGACCCATTAAGTACTTACATTTGGTCTGTATAAACTAAGAATTGTATAGTGTAGAAAAGGCAATTCATCCAGTAGACCGGTTTCGTTCTAATTGGGAACTCATCACGTACAGGCCAGAATTTGCCGCGGACATGGCAATTACCACTTCCACCAATTGTTTAATAAAATCCTTCGAAAATATAATAGAAACGGTGAGCTGCTCCAATCGGATCAGACCTATGTCTGCCTTCTGTGGTCTACTGATTTTGTCCGCCACCACATTTTATTTTCCTCTTTGGCTAAAATTGATAGGAAATGATTTCCTGATTGTACTTCTTTCACGTACAAATTTAGAGTTAAAAATCCCAAAATTCCAGCCAAACCTGGTGAAACCTTAATATCTCGTGATCCACAATAATCTACGCAGTTGAAGTAAATTTCGAGGCTCTGGCATAACATTTATTGCCTTGAATTTATGCTCCGTAGGTTTTATTCCCTCCTTCCAAATGAATGTTCAAGAAATTTTAGGGTTGAGCAACCAAACGTGCTCTCCTTTGGATTTACAACCAATTTATATTGTTCAAACTTTGTTAGCACTGGGTATAAGCGATCTCTTGCTTATGCTGTTTTAGCGGTTTAGCTTTAGTCGCACAGGTTAATAGTACCGCCAACTATTCATTTCTTCAGCACAGTCCGCCTAGCATTGAACGGCAAAAACTTTGCCAGTTGTTTCTCGTTAACTTACTCTAAGTTATCGGCAACGAAGGAACTGGGTGAGTAAATTGGCCTAACAACCGAGATCCAAGATTCAGTATATGTGAATGCCCCGTGCCTATGGTCCAGCTCTTTGAAATTATCACTGGGTTAAATTGGATAAAATATCAATCCCAATTATATTTAAATTTATGCCAGCGACCTGAAAATTCTACATACACGACGATTTATGCTCTTATATTATTGACAATTCTTTGATGCCCTTTACCATTATAGGACTCATAGTTGATATGCGAATGTGAGGCAATCTTTTTCAAACACAGAGGATTGAACTATGCTCATTTCGGCACTCGTGATATTAAGAATTTAAATCCACATAGTTCATCTGTTATGACGAACTTGGTGCTGTTATAGCCAGCAACCTCATCGAGATCTCCTTCTAAAAAATCAAATAGCCTAACCTAATATACCTTTGCTCATAACTTCCATCGTAGTTCTCGATGATTTCAGTATAACTGACAGACACTCTATTGAGTCTTTCATTGGCAAACCACATTACATCTCCTAATAGTGCGCCTAGCTAACTTTCAATCTGGGAGCACCCAATCTCGAAAAAATGCATTCTTCGCCTAGACATTTTCAAAACTTCGCATACCAACGATGCAAAATGCACCACTCAGTTATACTTGAACAAAATCATGCAATTCGCCTCCCCGACTCTTGGGATTATTCTTTTGATTACGAGAACTTTGCCTAACTCCGCCTAAATTTGCGAGCTTGTGTTTCACCAAACACATATACTGTTTGAGACTATTCGGATTTCCTGCTTATGGTACAAGTCTGATGTTATGGCACACACCCTCGTTTCTTGTCGCCAGTACACTTTATCGAATCAATTGGGATTATTTAACCACTTTTATTCTAATATTTCATATACATTTAAATTGCCTCTAAATCCTGAAGGCAATTCTGCTATAACTATACTATTAACAGTTTCTTGTGAGATATAAAACCCAATATCTTTGGCAAACAGTCTCTCATAAAACAAAAATGTAAGTTGGTCTTCCATCTTTTTTGACGTAGTAGGTAAGTCATTTCCTTAGTCCTTTCGAGTAAATACCTTCTTTCTAGCTCTTCCACTTATAGGAACTTCGTGTATGTTCTTCCTGAAGGGAGATAACTTTCAATTGACTAGGATACAATCGAGTAGAATAAAGATTGCGAAGGTTCAGGATATAAATTCCACGTGAAGGGTTTTCAGTCATCAGTTGCGCATAAATAAGACTTGATTGAGTTTTCAAGTTGTGTAGAATCTCGCGATTTCTCGCGTTAGAATAAAATCTTAGCCACCATTCAAAGGAATTATTTTTTCTACTTTGAATATATATATATATATATATATATATATATATATATATATATATATATAAATTGGGCCCTTCTCACTAAAAACATCGTCTTCACTATATTATTTTCTGTCACAGCCGTTTATCCCTTGAATTCTAAATTTCTGACATATGCCGATATTAATTTAAAACTGCAATTTCCAGTTAACACCTCAAGCCTAATAAAAATCTGGCGACTCTGTCAAGAAGCCATTTTGAACTCCAACAACCAATGGCTGTAATCTCCAGCATTTTGACAGTCATATCGGGTGATCTTTCTGCCTCCGCTTCGTTGCCACAATTTTTTGCACCAATCTGACAATACCATTTATAGGGTGGCGTGAGATGTTTGTCTATGCAACCATTTTAGACGCAGCTTATCTTTATGGTCGCCGCGCTCCCCTTCTTCTAAGGTTGAACTGGCTTCATATTTGCTCGCAAAATTTGGTGAACACATTCATCACCTACAAGACATCACTATAAATATAAGAGAAGCATTTTTTCCTACAACATACAAATGATTCAGAAATGAAGAGTTTGAATCTCGTAAGTGTCGATCTTTGGTCTCGTCAGGCAAGGCAAAATTCAGGCGTGACAACACCTAATTGCAATTAATGATCGATAAAGCAGAAAAGATTCAGCAATAGTTCTCGATCCTCTTCAATACCAGGGTTACGTTCTCTGGCTGGACCAATTCTATAAAAGAAGCACTTCTTTAGATTATTCTCGGGAATGCTCCAATGCCTGACCCTGTGTCTGTCAGTTCATTAGGCTTTAAATTGTTGTATTTTTCAACCAAATTTCAATAAGTGTCCACTGAATCTTACCAGGCCACCTTCTGCTACATTCTGACGCTGTGGCCAATCCGGTCGTGGTCCTATGAGTAGATTTGTGGGGCTTATACCCGAACAGTATGTTGCCACCGAAACACAAAAGTAAGATATAAAAAGTACCCAAAGTAATACCCGTCTCTACAAAATCTTGCAACTCAGTACTTAATTAAATCTCAGACATATCCTATGTAGCTGCTCTATCTTCTAACGCTGCTACTGCAATTCATAACAGCGAAATCGTTTCAACAACGCTGCTTTTGGCTTGCAATGATACCAACTCTTCACATGCGCCACCGTACCTGCCGAGTGCTTTGAGTTCTGTACTACCTTTGTACAGTATTCAAAAAGTCCTTCATCCCCACCACTGCGACTAGAATTACACCAAGCAAGTTAAGTTTGACGACTATCAATTTTCCTTTATCATCAATAGGTACATTACTCTTACCAGCACATTTTCGCACTCAGGTCGTCAAAAATATAAGCCTCTGTGTAGTTTATAGTCATCCTTATCTTTCTACTATCGGGGACTCTGGTGGAACAAAATTTTTAGCAATATTATTTACACAACCTTCTAACAAGTACATGTTTTTGGGATATCTTAAATTCCTTTATGCCAATTGGTATAATTCAACCTTAGAATACCACTAGCTACTTTGGAATTTTTCTTAAAATTTGTTACATCATTTCGTGTACTTCTCTGCGTGTGGCAACATTCAATATGAATGTAGTCTCTCTAAAGTAGGAATGATCAACTTCCAGCGCCGTGCGATCTTCTATAATCTCGATAACTGAAAGGTATCCTTCTTTATTTTCCTCTCATCTTCTGCCTCAAAGAAGATCATTCAAAGACAAGACGTTTACCAACTTAGGATACATTCAGCATGATTTGCAATGCCATAACTTGGAATGAAATAATCACATATGACGCTATTTCTTCCTGTCTTTTATCAGGTTCATGACGCTTAATCATCTCGCTTAGCCTCCGTCAACTCTATCCAATACGCACGAACCAAAAGCAGGCTAAATACAATTTTAAGGGCCCAAATTCAGGTCGAAAATTTGTAATTATTAAAAGTAATCTATTCCACAAATCAAGGAAATGGAACAATAACTTCGCTGAATCTACCGATAACAGCGTAGCAGATGACTATCTGAGTTTCCTTTCAGATAGCAATTTCATATCACATATATCGACAGTGACGACCAATGACGTGGTCTTCGGGAGTTTGAACGAATTTTATGTCTTCCCAACCATGACCAACCAAGCTAATAAGAACAATTTATCCAAACACCAATTTTACCCTATAGAGTCCCCGTTGACACAATTGCTCTCTTCAGGAGCAATATTTTCACTCTCTTTACTAACATCTTTAACACGTATCTTACGATACTACTTAACCTGAGAAACAGATCAAGTGGCATTCCATTGATCGCCTTTTTAAAAGACCTTCGTTCCATCTTCATCCCAGCATTCACTAAAGTTCTGGACAGAATTATCTATAATGAATATTTCCTTTCAGTAAATCGACGATAAGTTGCACTCATTTTGGTGGTTAATACGGATTTGTGACTGGGTATTCCTTCTCCACTTATCTTGCTAGCGTCCTCACACATTGCTATTTCTCCGCATCTCAATGACACAGATGCACTCTGCTCTTTCTTGATTGTTCTAAGGCATTCGACTCAGTCTCCTTTTCGGATATTCAATCTGCCATACTAAGTAATGACAATGCGGTCGCATCTTTGGACTTATATTTTACTATCTACGAAACAAATCAAAATCTGTAATACTCGGCAATGTTCACTCAAATTCAGCCTCTATCCAATCTGGTGATCCGCAGGAATCAGTATTCGGCGCTTCGCTTTTTAATCTAGCCATTTCAAAAAACCATGTTGAGAAAACCCAATTCAAAATTTTTAAATGTGCTGATGGCATGGTAGAATTTTAAATTCCTTGCAATCCAAGTCTACGTCGTATCGACAATACCTCAGCTGCTATCCTCACGGCAATCAGAACTTCGCGAAATTGGCTTCAAAATAAATCGGGATGAAACTGGCTTAATGAAGCTTGGCTACGACACTATTAATCATTTGATTTCTATTTACTTCTCTCTACATGTTAAAACCATCAAGTATGTCATACATTTAGATATCACGTTTTCTAATTCACTGGGCTTCTCACCACACTTCAACAAAACTACACCCAAGCTCCTGCGACTAAACCCAATCAAAGCTTATGTCCTGTATCTAATATTCGATGCCAGTGTGTTTTACTGCCCCCTTTGCTGTAGAGTAGATTGTCGCAAGTCTTCTGAAACAGGTCCTCCATCATGGTCAGGACTATCGAGAACGACTCATTCTTTGTAATTTCCTACTCATGTGTTTAGTCACCATGTAAGAGTAATCTCCTTCATACAAAAGATCTCTACGAGCATTCTCTGTGGAATACTAATAGTGCTTTCATATATTTCAGCTTCAACGAATCCTCATCGGCTTACGACAAAACAAGGTCTGCTGTTTGCTGCCTCCTGAGGTCACTAATTGTAATGCTGCACAAATGATACACGCTTGCTGCTATAAACAGAAGTTCTGTATTCTACTGAGAATCTTGATAACCTAATATTTCAATAATTCATTCTAGTCTATATTATCAATGTCAAAAATATATGTGTTGGACTCTGGTACATCTGCAAGCGATAATTTTCTTACATATCTTGTACCAATACCATTGAACTCAATATTTTGCGGTGTGTAAGCATTCAGGTTATAAATGCCGCGTTTTGCGTACGCGGGTAATAGCTGTACACGGGCAATTACACAAAGATCCGATTTATCACAATTTCCAATTTTGTTTTGTCTTTGATCAGGTTGACTTATTTTTCTTCAACTGGAAATGCGGTTCTATCACATCTTTGTTTACTGGCGACGTTTCGGTGCCTACTTTCCAGCACCATCATCAGGCAACACAACACTGATCACAATAGCAGATTTAAGCAAATGTGGTAACCTCGTTCCAAAACCATTTACTATGGTCAGAAAACGTGAGGCTGCGGAACATGAATTAAGTGAGAACCTAAGAAAAAAACCTCGCTTATAGAAAACTGGTTGCGAATGATCTGTACCAATATCAATTTCCTATATACTTATTTTTCTCAATAAAAATGTTCCAAAAGACGGTATACCGATTTAGCAAGGGTTAGTAGATAGAACATTAGATAAGACACATTTGACTTACATTGTTGCTTATATTTTATATATTTATGTAAGGTAGGAATATCTTAATAAATGAATAATACGTTAGTCATAGAGAAGATATTCATGGTTAATAGCTACCATGTATCCTTTTAAGAGGAAACCAAAATGTGATAGATAGACGGATATATAGATAGGCCTATCGGTATATTGATAGGTTTATTCTATACACATAATATATATATATACATATATACGGACATTAATCATTTTAGACATTACCACTAAAATTATATATTTATTTAAAATGCTAAATATATATATATATATATATATATATATATATATATATATATATGACTCACACTGTTGCTTATATTTATATATATATGTTTTTATACATATTTATATGTATTTTATATATTTATATAAGGTGTGAATAAATAAAGATACAATTTGATTAATTGGTAAATAAAAAAATTAAAAAACAGTAAGAACAAAGAAAAATAATAATTTATTAGAAATATGCAAACGTATATATATACATATATATAGATAGGATTAAAGATATTTGATCCACACTGTTGCTTATATATATATATATATATATATATATATATATATATATATATATATATATGTTTTTATACATATTGATATGTATTTTATATATTAATATAAGGTGTGCATAACCTAATAAATATTTATTACTAATGTACATATATATATATATACATATATATATATATATATATATATATATATATATATATATATATATATAGGATTAGGGATGTTGGTCTCATACTGTTGCTTATATTCATATATATGTTTTTATACATATTGACATGTATTTTATATATTGATATAAGGTGTGACTAACGTAATAAATAAATATATAATAAGAATAGAAATTATTCATATTTAATAATTATCAATGGTCCTTTCTCTCTCTCTCTCTCTCTCTCTCTATATATATATATATATATATATATATATATATATATAAAGGTTTTACGATATTATATTTAGATATATATGTATATAGATATAATGAATTATTTTAGTCATATGAGCAAATATTCTTATGCAATTATTTCCAATAGTTGATTAACTTCGCATTGTGCTTACGATTAGTTTTTTGAAAAACGTTAGTTGTCCAGACTATCTCTATCTTTCTCTCTTTAATCGTTCACCTAAGCGTCGCTATAACATTCACTCTCCATCCATCTACGTAACTTGCTGCTCCATATTTGAACTAATTTGTTGCTATGTGCGCAATACCTCACACACCATTTTATACATTAGAGTTCCCGGCTTTAAATAAAATACAGTATATGATAGTCAAGGTTTTAGTTTTAGCATTTTTAAATTTTGATTACCGTGACATAGTAGCAATACAGTTATAACAAATAACAAAAGGTTCGATACTGTCTCTCTCCCCTAAAATATTCTGCATACGAGATGAGATGATGTATAGGTGAGGTAATGATTGGTCTGCTAATTATAAAAAGTTATATATTGAGTTTAGTTACTGAGACAAATTCTATGATTAAAATAGTGTTGAGTCAAATATATATAAATAGAATGGTTTTGAAACGAGGTTACCACATTTGCTTAAATCTGCTATTGTGATCAGTGTTGTGTTGCCTGATGATGATGCTGGAAAGTAGGCACCGAAACGTCGCCAGTAAACAAAGATGTGATAGAACCGCATTTCCAGTTGAAGTAAAAATAAGTCAACCCGATCAAAGGCAAAACAAAATTGGAAATTGTGATAAATCGGATCTTTGTGTAACTGCTCGTGTACAGCAATTACCCGCGTACGCAAAACGCGGCATTGATTACCAACATCATTGTTGTCTATACTTTTAAACAATTTCTAGTCACGTAATCCTGATTTGATTTGTACCTAGATCTTTTAAATTTTCACGCCAGATGACGTTTGGTGCCTAATGAAATTTATTATTATTCATTGGATTCAAACCAAATATGGTCAATTTAATTTAGGGCACAGATATACATAGGAAAAGTCTTTTACATCAGGTGAATATATGCAGTAGAATATGGATTAATGAATTCTTCACTAGATAGAGTAGAAACTTAATTCAGGTAAGCATGAAAATTATAATATGAAGCATTGTGTTATTTAACCAATATATATAATTTACTCAATGGTTAATAATAATACAATTATATTTTAGCGACAGAAATGTGAAGATCGATTAACACCCAATATAAACAATTAATTATTTTTTTTATTTTTAGACATTTGAATTTGCCGCTTGTTCCTTAAACATTGTTATTCAAAAACAAATACTTTTATTTTTAATGAAATGTCTTTGTATAAATCGTCAAATATTGTGGCTTGTCCTCTTTTACTTCAGTATTTAATTTTAGATTTTGGTTACTCGAGGTACACACTTCATTTTTTCTATCACAGATATATATATATATATATATATATATATATATATATATGTTTTCCCGTATTTGAATTATTCACTGCTTAACCTTGATAATAAAATATTAAATTGACCACAACTTATTATTCTTCTTTATATCACGGGAGGGATCTCAAATTCGTCACAGGTAATTATATTGTGTTCTCTATTTTTAAGATCTTCGCTTTCGCAAATTTACACTGCGGCAATCTGTGAGACGGTGCGGAATCTGCACTTTGATGTAATTAATAGTTTTTAATAAACCATATTTTGATATAATGGATAACAACATTAAATATGAGGATGCCGAGCAATTGGCAAAAGTACTTGGGAAAGTAATCCTAAGTGATTGTGCTAAAAGAATGAAAAATTAAGTTATTCTAAATTATGTGATCATTCCGTTACGTTGGATACACGAATCTCGCATCAGAGGGTTCTCCAATGGTACTGACAATAGGATCTTTACAAAAGATAACAATCGCGCCAGGATCCAATAAGTGAAAATCTAAAAAGGATGCAGGACGTACCAGTCGCAGCCCTACTGATAGCAATATAAGTCTCAATACATACAGACTGGACAACCACTCTTATGAGTATAATGACGAAAATATTTTTCAATGTAAGAAGAATAACCCATCCAGCTAAAATTGTCTCGGCCAGGTGATTCTTGTCAGAAAAATGAAGAGGAATTTGTCCAAATTTAGGAAATTAATTATGGCAATGAACCATTTGAGCTACCAGTGAAGGAGCTTCAAAGGCGATATCAACCTGAAGGAAATGATAAAATGACTGACTTAACCTATCAGGAATAGATGGGAAACCAGGTTCAGATTTTTTGACAGATTTCTAGCCAAAACTAATGAGCTTTACATCTCTAAAGACGTTGTTAACTGTTTATTTGTAGCAGAATTGCCTGCAAGGTTTAGAGCTGTTCTGGATGTTCTTGATACATTAAAATTTGGGAAGTTAAATAAGATCTATAGATTGGATAAAATATATAGATAACAGTAACCGACGGTGTGCGCCGTAAAGTAGTACTTGTACCATGAACAGAAAAAAAGTATCTTGGCATTAGAGAAGAAATTAACTATTTTACGACACGAGGTTTTTGTCGAAATACAATATCGAAAATTCAGGCAGATATAGGTCACATTCTAGTGGTGAAAGGAATAATTCCATGCGCCGGGGAGGCAAATCGCGTGGTTGTGTTCTAGAACCAGATTTGTGGTGCATTTCACATCGTAGGTATGCTGATGTTGGAAAATGTTAAGGAATATAATGCAACTTGCGCGGTTGGGTAGTACACGATGGAACGGTAGTTCTCGTTCAGTAGCTAGACGTTAATCTTCTGAAATCTATTTGAGCCCCCAGTAATAGGAGGTTATGCCTGAACGGCTCCAAAAAGTGTATATTCGAGATAACCTGAAATCATCATAGTTATATTCGAGAGTTTCGATGGAAGATATGTGCACTGGTTCAGGCAGTAAGACTGTTCGTTTTCATTTTAAGGGGATCTCAAAATGGTTGGTGGCTTTAACAGAAACAAATTTTTCATAAGGAAAGAATTAAGTGGTTTTGAATCCTTAATAAGCACGAGTGCAGAAGCAAGCACAGGTTGATACGATGCATACAATATCAGAGGCTGCACAGGGAACTGAAGGCTGCATTATGACGCACTAGATGATCCAGTTAGCTATAAGATTTGCCAATATTTTTGCTTGCAATGCGAAACAGGTGTAGAGCACAGCTAGGAACATCCACAGAAGAGCTTGCTTAAGGCGAGCCATTGTGATTACTTGGAGATCCTCCAATAGACTCTCTAAGTTATCTTGATTGAGCCTCTAACTCAATAGATTGGTTTGTATGAGTGATCAGGGCAAAATGAGTCTATAGGCTCCGATCGGAACTAGGAGTTCAAAGTCAAAATGATAACTTCGGAGTTAAAGCTGGCATAAAATGTATACATAACCAACAAGAACAGACGTAAGTTTCGAAATCAGTTTTATAAGAGACCACTCAAAGTCAAGCGTATGACTGATAAAAATGCTTTCATAGAAGTGAATGAAACAAAAGTGTGTGTAGCACTGGATAGCTGCATTCTACAGTTTGGCAGAATGGAGGAGGAGACTGTTAAACTATACTCATCAAAGTACCCAGATTCTGCGGTGAGATCTGACTCAAGTATTTTGGGAAAGGGACAAGAGTCAAACAAATAAATCCTAATTCCAAGGCATCGGGGGAAAAAATTCGACACTACATGAAAAGAAACCTAGAGACGTACAAGCACAACATGGAGAATTTAGTTCGGGATAAATCGTCAAGAACTCTAAGAATGATAACAGCGTTATTTATGAGCATACATCTTAAACATGAGACTGTAAGTGGAGGTCAAATTACTCCCTATACAAAAATTAATAAATTTTTGTTCTTAAGCATTTAGCTTTAACAAAATAGAAATTTTATGATTTTAGAATTTTCTTCGTTGAAATTGTCGAAAATTATGAATTCTCTTTCTTAGCTGTAATATTTATTATCTTATAGACTTAGGCTAAGAAGATATATCTGTTGTCCTGTATTTGAATCATTCACTGCAGAATCTTGATAATAAATTATTAAATTGACCACAAATTATTATTTGTTATTTAAATAACGGGGAGGATCTCAAATTTGTCACAGGCGAAATTATTGGTTTCATGCTTTAAGATCTTCGATATCGTAAATGTATACTGTGGAAATCAGTGGAATGGTGAGCATTCGCACTTTGTTTTAATAAATATTATTTGGATATAATTGACAGCAACATTAAGTGTGAGGTTGAAAAGCAATTGACCTAAGGACCTAGGAAAGTTAGCCTGAATAAATGTCAAATCTGCTATTTTTCTGATGATCTAATAAATGTATTTCTAATTGAACTAATGTATATTGTATTTTCTAAGAATAATGTAACATTAGATATTAACTATCTGGGTGGGTATAAAAAAGTCCCGGTTTGAGAAATTATTTAAAGAACCCAAACTTTACAAATTAGTAATAAGAAGGAATATTCATCAGTCTATAATTAACGATGAAATCGAGTTCAGAAATTTATGAAATAAGCACGTTTATTCAATGTGCAAATTCTGCTTGGAGACATGCTGAAAGAATAGTAGGCTGCGCTAAGAAACGATTGATGCTATAACATGTAATAGTCGTTTATTATTAATTGTGGATTACTACCATATTCGCTATTGTATTATGTATTGTTGATTCAGTAAAATTTAGATTAAATAGGAAAGACGGAAATGCCAAAGTCCGGATGAATAAAAGATGTATGCACATGTACATATCCGGTTACTTATAATGCTCTGCATCCTTAAACCTATATCCTTCCGATCATATTTGAATGAACTTCTTATTAGGTACACGTGACCTAATACATAAAGGAATAGAAGTTACTGATTATTTCGTGCAACAGCATCAATTGAGCCAACTAAAAGGCACATTACAGAAAGCTAAACATCAACCTATATGGATGCTAAAGCTGTATGAAAGAATACAAAGTTCAATTGTCCCAAGTTTCTTGATCAAATATACCGTCGGTTTGGGACAGAGTACCGGCTCCTACTGTTTAGTTGCCAGTAAGCACAAAACACATCTCCACATGAAATTGCCCATTTTGTTCACACTGACTAATGCGTATCCATCTGGTTCTATTTGAGCTAACCTGTTATTTGGAATGAAATACTTGACTGATAATTTTAACATATGATGAATGCTCAAAGCAAAAGTCCTATTACATGAACCGCATAGAAACGAATCAACAAAAAATATAATTCACCATCTATTTCGGATAATTTAAATAAACTAAAGTATCATAGAACAGTATCACTTGTACCGACAGGAATGCGATATGAGCAGTCATACATCAATCTACGAAAACTTCGAACGACTATAAATAGGTTGTAGGTGAATACTATGACAGATGAATTTTTTAAGGAAACATAAATAATTCTTTTAAATCATCGTTACAGAAAACATAGTTTCTTTTGGTGCAAAACACACCGTGTAGATTCAATCTGTTATTAAGATTTGGCCGGAATTATTAAGAGAAATTTTCTCAGTGGCGAATAGCAGATCTAGACACCCTAAAGAAAACTTTCAAGAAGAATGATAACTTAAAAATAATCTGCATGTTTTTAGAACACCTGCAGCGCTAATAAGCTAACATTTCAATGAATATTTTGCATTAAAAACGACACCACTAGATTCTGACGATAGATTAGTAGGCTGAAGTCTGGACAACTGTGCATATTGCTAATACCAAAAATTCAGGATAACGTGTAAGATAACGGCTTTATTAAATATTCACATTTTACCTGGCACATCGCAATGGAGTTAAAAATCAAAACAGAGATTTTAGTGCTAACGCGAAAGGAAGGCATATTTGAAGTGTAATATTGCAAAGTTACCCTTAAACATGGTATTCGGCGATGCCAAAATCTATAACGTGAAATAAGACTGTAACAAACTGCGAGTTGTGAATACTAGATTCGCTAGCAAATTTCGGTTATGATACAATTCGGATTCGCAACGAGTATGCCTTTTAGGAGGCGCTGCTGCCACTGAGTACCAACGAAGCAGCCAAGAAGGCATACACGCATTCACCATTGACAACACGTTATCTTCAGCATTTGAAGTTACAGGCATCCGTGCTGATGAATTAGCTGATGGTTGGTGCACATCAAAATCATTTTGTGATAAATAGAAATCAGATAAAGAAGCGTTCCGCCACCCATCCACATTACGACTGGAGTGTAAATAACTGAAACAGGAAAAATGGGTTATTACACATGAATGCAAAAAAGGAAGAAAATGCTTACGTTACGCGTTCATAGCAAGTGTGCTATAATAAATGAGCTAATTTACAGCATTTTTAAACATAATATGCTACTATTAGTAAACGAGTTGACTGAAATATTGCTTGATTAATGCAGTGATGATCAAGGCTTTTTAAAGCTAAAATCTCTAGAAACTTGAACGAAAAGCTAGCGTGATTGTCTGAACACCATTATGGTAAATTAAACTATATTGGCGGTCTGGTGCGCTGTCAATTTCGTATACAGGAAATGCAAATTAAGAAGGGACAGACAAACTATTGCATTCCTCACAACGAATGGGAAACATGGATTGCACTACGTACAACATACAGACATGAGCAGTAAAACGACTTTATGTCATTGCAGCATCAGCAATTTAAATTTATATAAGACTGGTTATGACTGCACTAAGTAGAGCTGCCTGAATCCACAACACAAAGACATACGCCACTTCACTATAGTACGTTTAAGTAAAATCAGCATAACTATATACCATAACAACATTTATCATTTGATGACATATCCAACTTTTGACGAAGCATTCAACGGAATAAGGAATTACGAAAGTGTGAATCTGACCTACATGAAGATAAATAATAAAGCGATACGCAAAAATCAAGCCACCTAGACAAAGTCCAACATCTAAGCAATTTCGACATCGGCCAATCAGCTTCCTTACGGTTTTCAATTTATCTCAGCTAACTCTGCCAACCTATAGCAAGGCAGTTAGACAGATGATTATACAATAAATGTTCAATATGATCGCCACTGAGCCCTATCGCGTAAGGTTTCAAACTAAAAGCAATCATGCACATCTGGATTCAATCCTGATGAACGAACTGGTCCGTGAGTTGCGTTCGCCGGTTGTTTCTTTGCACTATAAGTTTCGCAAAGATCCGATTGGTTCTCATTTCTAAGTACACATTGATTTGTTCTTCGTTTTAGCTGGGTGCGTATTCGTCCCCTTCTTCCGAAGGCTTCAACCACGTTAAGGCTAACCACTGGAAATGAGGTACGATCTAATCTTTGTTGACTGGCAAAAATTTGGAACCTGATTTCTGGTTCCACAATCTAGCCTCTAATCATATATATATATATACATCACTTTCCTCACAATAACAGATTTAAGCAAATGTGGTAACCTCGTTCCGAAACAGTTTATCCTTCAGGTCATATTTGAACTAATTTGTTACTAGGTTCGCAATACCTCATACGCAATTGCATATATATAATAGTTGTCCGCCTAAAAACAATATCTAACAATCGAGTTTGTCGGTTTTTTCAGTATTGAATTTTAACTTTGATTAGTTTGACATCGTAAAATAACAGTTATAACACACATGCTCGATACATTCTCTCTCATCAACAATATTCTGCACACTAGATGAGATTATAAAAACTTGGAATTTGAGATAGTTCCGTGCATATGCATAAATAGAGTTTAATTACAGAGACAAATTCTTTGTTTAAAAGCATTGGTAAGTATAAAAATAGCTAAAATATAAATAGAAATGTTTCGGAACGAGGTTACCACATTTGCTTAAGTATGCTATTGTGAGTATTGTGCTGAGAATATATTAGATTAGAGGCCTGATGATGGAATCGGAAATCAGGTTCTAAAACATTGCATATCAACGAAGATTTGATCGTATCTCATTTCCAGAGGGTTAGTTTGAACGATGTTAAAGCCTTCGGAAGAAAGGGACGTAAACGCACCTAGCCAAAACGAAGGCCAAATCGATGCGTACTTGGAAATGGGAATCAATCAGATCGTTGCGAAACTGATAGTGTAAAGCGACAATTCACGAACGCAACTCTCGGAGATTCAATATATGAAGCTGGCACTGCGCAACAATTATTCAAATCATGTTCTTGCATTATTTAATTTTATTGTGAGAAATTAAAACTGTCTATGGCATGCCAAAATCTGTCCAATTTGTGCTTTATGCCCATCTGGCGCTGTCAGAGAGTAAAGTGATTTACTGAACAATCGAATTGAAGGAACTAATGGAGAATTACTTATTTTTTTTAACGAAAAGCGCTTCTTCGAGGATCGAAATATAAGCTCTACAGATAAGTTCAGTTGTGACCAGAAGGATAAACCAAAGACAACATGAGCGGAAAGTATAATCCCATGCACATTCGTTTCGTGCTTACTGGCGACTCATCAGTGAGGAGCCGGTATTGCATACTTTAACCACTATATATTTGGGTGAAGAATGTGGGATAATAGGATTAAGACACAATCTCCTAGACGAATGTGTAGACCTGCAATAGTGGAAGCCTAACATCATATAGCCTACGACAATGAGACTTGTTAACTCACACTATATAATATATATATATATATATATATATATATATATATATATATATACATATATATATATATACCAAGTCTATAAGGATACTAACACTATAGCTGTGTAACCGATATAACATTATTGTACCGAAAGGTACATTGTACTAACAATATGGTTGCCAGTAGGAACATGGGTGACCAGCATGATGGATATCAATTTATGTATAGTTCACCGAAGTTAGAGACTATTTTCTAAACACCTGTTACTCAGTAAATCCATACACTCTATTGATCGATATCAGTTCTCACATTTCGCGGTAAGCATATGTACCTTTTCGGTACTATAATGTTTGTATCGGTTACTAACACAATAGCCATAGTGATTCCTTTACAGACTCAGGACATATATGATGTGCTTCACTACTATAGGATTTACATTCGTCTAGGATTGGCCTGCGTCTATTATCCCACATTCCCTCCCAGATATAGTGGTTAAGGCGTAATACAGCTCCACTGATGAGTCATATTATGAAACAGGCATTACATGAGATTTATACTTTCTGTTCATGTTGTCTTTGGTTTTATCATGGTCCTGCTTGAACTAATTTATTTATTGCTTACTTACTGAAATATGTGTAATTTTAATAGAGAAATAAATCTCGTGTGGAAGTATATGTTTACTACAAATCAGGTATGTAAGACACACTTAGAATACACCATTTTCTTTTTGCCAGTACTTAATTCGACTGTCAAAACTGGTATTTAATATAGTCGCTCTTCAAAAGCAAGGGGGATAAAGTTGGATTAAACACACAGGATACACGACACAGAGGGATCATGGAACGTACATGCTGCTCAGTGTGCTTTGCAGGCCGGACTAGGCGATTACTAAGAAAGCGAGTTCAAGAAAATTTTAAACTACACACAGCTGGCATAGGGGGCGAACGTTCCCACAATATACGAACAACTGTTTTGTAAAAACTCACACCTAAAATCAGGCGAATTTACATGTGTTTTTAAAGCTAAAAAAGAAAAAGAATAACACACAAGTGAGGCCGTTGTATGCAACATTCTTAATCCTCAGCTAAATAAAGAAAAACGTCTGTAGATGTTTCGCATATAGACTGGGAATTGTTTGTGCGCGTGTGTGCACGCGTTTCCCAGAATGTACGTTTTTGGATTGTTGTTTGTCGTGTATAATGCGTGTTTAATCCAACTTTATGCCTATGTTTAAAACATGAGACCATATAAATTACTAGAGTTGGCAGTCGAGTTAAGCTCTGGCGAAAATGAAATGGTCTTTTTTAACTGTGCTGTACATACCTGCTGTATAATAAATGTATACATCCGTTCAATATTTATTACTGAATGAAAATTGCGAATACATAAGAATAGCTGCACTAAAAATTATACATAAATTGAATACGATATTCAAATAATGGTTATCGATTGTCTGAAGCATTTAATATCGTCGATTGTAAAGGACTAAGGCTTACTAGCTTATTACAAAATTGAACGAGTAAATGCATTAAAACATAACATTTAAGTGAAAGTGTAATACGTTGTTCTATAAATGACGAAGGCTGGAGAAAGCCACTCGCGATTCTCATGTTCACTTCGTCGGTCATATTGCCTGAGTTATTGATAAAGTTACCAAGATATGTGATTCTATCAACTACTTTCAGATATTCACCTTAAAGCCGAAAATTTAAAGCTATTGATGGATGAATACGCAATAAAATCTTACGTTTAGAGGGGGCGAATTTCATAACCAAAGACAATATATTCAATGTGGCTTGAACTTAAACGATGCTGTTGAATAATGATACAATATCGTTTGCATAGTCAAGATTGACTAATAAACTTCCGGGGAGCATAATTCGACACCTGAAATCTAACATGTAAAAAAGTATAATTTCTAATGACATCTAATACTAAATAAAACAAAAATGGATAAAGTGGACATCCTTGATGGACATCACTGTCAGTGGTAATACTGTTCGATAATTAATCGTTTACCTTAATGCGACCAGAAGTGTTTATCTAAATAGCACATGTTACATTTACAAATTCAGCGGGAATACCATGTTTTGAAAGAAAAACGAATAAAACTTTGCGATCCAATGGTTCAAACGCACCACTAAAGTCTAGAAAGGCGATATACACAAGGATATTCAAGAACTGTAAGCTAGAAAAATGATCAATAAAAATTAACTTTGGCCGGAATCCAGCTTCAATGGAGAGGCTTTCTAGAATCAATCGTGTGGAAAATCTATATATCATTTTTTCATGTGTGTATTTATGCAGGTATTATCATTAAAAATATTCTTTTCTCGTGGCTGTGGCAATTAAGCGCGTTTTAAAATGCTAAATGTTTGCGATGATGATGAAAAAATAAATAAATTAGCTTATCAGTCATTAAGTAAAATTAAGTAACTAAATTCTAAACTTAGCGAAAAGGTTATGATTATAACGAACAAGATTTTTAACACGTTCCAACGGAAGCAGGAATGTAACTAACCTTAACGAATCGAGGTCAAATACAGGACTTTTAAGCAGAGTTGTATGAGCACAGGCGAGTGGACCAAATGAAACACGCCTCATTGAAGAAATTGTAACCTTACTGCGCAGTCGTATGCCGATTGTTTCAGTAAAGACTGACAAAAATTCTGGATCTTCATAGGCAAGAACAATTTCTATTTTTCAATTAAATATACACAAATAAAAATAGCAAAATTAAAATCACAAGTTATGAATAAAAAGTAATCTAATATGTTGAATAAAAATATAGGTGAGACTTTTAGTGATACAGGATATTGAAAATTAGTGTAATTTCAGCTACCAATTTCAGTCGCATAACATCTCGAAGCAATGACTAAAATTAACATAGATGTGCCTATCTCACGTGATTTTTATATTTCGTATTTCTTATTCCGTGAGGTTCGGTTCTACTTCTTTTAATTTTTTATATTTTAAATTTTGTTGGTATATGTGAGCAATGCCTTATGAAATTAGATTATGATGGAACAGTTGTCGAAACCGGTGCGGCACGGTGGCTCGGTAGTTAGAACACCAGACTCCAAAGCAAACGTGCCCAGGTTCGAGCCCTGTCCACGGCAATTTTTGGCCAGTACATGATGAGTTCCCAATAAGGACGAAACCGGTCTACTGGATGAATTGCCTTTTCTACACTATACAATTCCTAGTTTATACTGGCATATGTAAGTAATTAATGGGTCAGGTGCTTATATCAAGACCGCAACCTTGATTATAATAATAGTTATCAAAACTGTTCAAATTTAAGACAGTGGAACTCCAAGTGACGGTGAAATTATACATTTGATTGAAATAACAAGAGGGTAAACAGAAAGACGCATACATGGGCACGAAGACAAAGGTGGCTAAAACTGTCATTTGGTAAAGAATAGGAATAAATTTGGATTCAAAATATTTCTGCAGTCTCTGTGAGCTACTTACACAATTTAAAAACATGGCAAACGTACTCCATAGCCTCTGACTGTTCTCGTAACGAAACAGACTGTTTTGTGCTCATGCGCCTTAAAACTAAATGCTCCGAGCAGATGGTGCTTATCAGTATTTCCTGTCAGACCAGATAAAAGAAGGAAACTTCAGAAGCCAAATACTCCATAAACTGGCGAGCATGGCAAAAGATGGAATAAACTTCAGGAGTAAACATCGACGAAAAATCAGCTCTTTTCTGCAGAAAATATCCTAATTCACAGTGCACAGGTTTTATGTACAAGCTTGAGAGGAAGCTGACTAGTACTGGGAACAGAACTCTTCAATTTTTTTATTGTTACGTTTGGTAAGCTGACCTAACCCTCTACAGGATGAAGTCACAAGAAAGTAAAAATTAACTAAGTATGGAAGCTTACTGAAATATGCATACCCGAATAAATTCTGGATTACGTAGAAAATCTAACAAGATTAAATGGAAAAAATAACCAAAGGAATATAACGAAATTTGTGA
The DNA here is from genome assembly GCA_029291075.1 of Eudiplozoon nipponicum. Taxonomy (NCBI): domain Eukaryota; kingdom Metazoa; phylum Platyhelminthes; class Monogenea; order Mazocraeidea; family Diplozoidae; genus Eudiplozoon; species Eudiplozoon nipponicum. Next base: position 82,270 of record JAQBSW010000443.1, read on the forward strand.
AATATAAAGACAGTATTAAGAAAGAATTTATCACATGTGAGGAAGCGAATCATTCTTGATAAGCTATTGGGACAGACAGTGGGAAAACGTCTGAGGCTAATGGTTTATTATAAATTATAATATTTATGCCAGTATCATATTTAAAAGTACATATTTTCAGATTAGAAGATCTTGATGTACGAATTTTCCTATCCTAATCTGCTAGATATACGTCTAACTGATAAGGTTAAATTAATGAAATATTGAATTGGCTCGCTGGTAAGTTTAAGCCCACATCAACGGAATTTTATAACCACCATTAATAATGCAATTTAATTTTTTCGATACTGTGAAAGATGTCTGGATGTGCTCTTTTAAAGTAGCCACACTGTTTATAAATGCTTGCTGATTTATCGACAAGTATCGTTTATTAAGGTTAATTTTAGCGGGTCCTTTAAATAACAATATCTATTTATCATTTTTACATACAGATTGATGGTTAAGGCATTATATCCACAGAAGTATTATATGACGTAGTGCTCTTTTACAACACACACATTTAAATATTAAAATGTTTCTTAATTATTTAAGTTCCTTATGTTGACATATTACTGAACTGTGATAGCTGTCTATCCATTATTAGCCGGTATGTACATGGTTATACAAGAATACCTCAATCAATATCTGTTTCATAGTCAACGATTGCGCAGAAGATAGATGCATCTAATATTCGTGGAAAACGAAGTCAATTGATTGGATTAGTAAATAAGGAAAAATGACATCCTTACAATACGCACGGGATTAATAAAAAAAATTTACATAAGATTCCTAATAATATGACAAGAAAAGGGCCTTATACAAGAGAATGACATTATTTCCATTTTGACAGAGCTTGCCCAATAAAATTTAAAAGTGGTTTAGTTAAACGTTTATTCAATATTATACATGATACATTCACATCTGAGTTTATAAAGCTTGGCATAAAACGGATAATTAGTACACGTCAAAAATATAAATCATACAGCATGAATAATCATGAAGAACAAAGTGTTATAAAACATGTTGTATAAGGAATATTGTTTAGGACTATGTGTCAAAAGTCCGAAATGTTTACGATGCATACTACAAAGATATTGTACTAAAATAAAGTTAACACATAGTAAAGTGGAGATTGTATGAATAGTGCATGTCAAACTATGGCTGAAACCAGGATGTCAAAGACCAGATCGAAATTCGGCCAACAGGATATTACTTGTTTGGATTTATTCCGAAGCGTCATATTTGAATTATAGTCTCAACATTGATCATCTAAATATTCAGTTTTCCAGGATGTCCACGATGTCATATAAAAGTATTCATAAGGCAAATATCCAACGAAACGTCTACAGAGTTTTTTGCCGTTTATTTTAAACTGAATACGCATACGCTTCTAATAGAGTACGAACCAATAATAAATTAAACACATTTAAAATTAAAATAAGAAACTTTTATGCATGAGACCGATGATCAAAGGTCGTAGTCATTCAGCATGACTGATCAACCAACAACCTGACAAAAAAGTGCCTATAATTAAGAAAAAGGCCAACCAATTTAATTTAAGCCTAAGCACAACATAGCAAAACTGGCGAAATTCGCACAAACTGGTATGTTTCGACTTTTGGTCATCATCACTGAACATCAACGAACTGACAAACAAGGATCAAACTGCAATGCATATATAAGGCATGGACAATAATATATGTAGGACTCATTCATAGTAGTCTCGCACAGACGTTGCTTGATTGGAAATGCCGGTTGCACGATTTCAATGCAGTCACGAACATGAAATTATTAAGCTTTTTTTACACGTGCATAGCCTGTATAATTACACAATCATACAATGCGCGGAAGTGAGGACACATTTAAATCGAATTTGAGAGCTTGCACCAATTAAGTCAATACAAATTATACAAAAAACCTTTCATAAATGTCAACGCTAAAATGTGCGTCACTGATAAGTACAACTGCATAAAATCCATAAAAAAAGTTCATTTTCAGACTCAAACGAGTAGTGTTAATAAAAGCACCAGTGAAAAAATTCCCGGTGTCTCATGTGGTACCAGTCCACGGTTCACGGCCAGCAAAATGAATACAGAATTACAAGCGAATCAACAATTGATTTTGTAACTAAGATTGTTTAAAAAATTCGTTCACATAGTCGGCTTTTAAAATATCAAAATAACATGCTATACTCAGTTAGTTCTGATAGTGCTTTCGTCGCCTTCTTACTAACTGGAAGTGTTTTTGATATTACGACAATTACTGTCGTTCTAATGACGAAGAAGTTAAGCAACTAACTGCAATTCGGATTTTCGCCCACGCTGACCAATCCGGTGGTCAAAATTTACACCGACAAATAACACAATAACGATAAAATATGGATCAAAATATGATCAACGAATGAAATCATTCAGTTTAATTCATAATCAAATTCTTTGGCATGTAAGATCGAGGAACTGACGCAAGATAACCTGATTTATACTCGAATGCAAACATAATATTATCGCTGTCTTATATAAGACACTGAAAAGTAGTATTTCATTTTCGAAGAAGATACATTATGTACATTTTAAATGTATTAAAAGATAATGCAAAATTATACTTTTTCAATTTAATTATATTAACCGTAACGATACCCCAATGATATCTTCATAAATAATTCATTCAAACAGGCATCGATAAAGAGACAAGATTGGAATATCGCAATAAAAATAAAAATAATAAAGTAAGAGAAAACCCACGTAGAACTGGAGATTAAACAAATACCTGAAAATCAATCCATTTAATGATAATAAATATCACAACAGATAGAAAACTAACCATAGGTAAAATAAGGTAGTTTATATTCAATGCAGCGCAGACTGTGCACAACTGGCATTCTTTTCTTTTGATCGCGTTCGCTTGTTATTTCGTTGGGATAGACCAGAGTGTCGGGAGACGCATTCTGTTGATGCATTGGAGTTAGTCGACTTAAACGCTCAAAATCCAGATTCAAAATTTGTCTGTCCACGCTCTGAATTCGGCGATGCAAAGTGAAATATAGAGAAACTGAATGTACAGATAGAACTATTTAGCGGTGAACGAAGAAAAGTTGATTGCATCGGACAGGCAGAGTTGGACTGTATAACTCTTGAAAGCCAAATAAAATTGGACTGCATTAGCCCATGCGATGCTGATTTCACTTAACTACTTCATATTCACAAAAAAACTTCCATGGAAGAGAAACTATTAATATAATGCGAGGAGCATAGAAAATATGCAATTAAATGAACAAAAATATGTAAGAATAGCAATAAACATGATACCAGATGCCCAGAGGATGCTATTTAATAGGCACATGCTTATCTGGGGCGCACAGTTTATGCGACAGATCCACATTCATGCATATTTGTATGCGCATGGGTAAATGTAAGTAAAAAGCTATTTTTTAACAAATACAGGCATACAAATTTCCTAAGAAATAAAGAAAAGCAACATTAATACAACTTGAAGTATTCTCATTAAATCAACTGGCTAAAATACTGTAAATCGACAAAGCAATGGTGAATTTTACTGAATAAGGTTCGAATGAAGATGAGTAGAACAGGCGTGAATGTTAAAGAAGAACAATACAAGTAAGAATAAATACTATCTTTTCAGATGGAAAAATAATAAACAAAGCTCAAATGTTTTAAATTGCGTGTTTTTCTAAGTATCTCACTTTAAAAGTTTACATTCATCATAGGCATTACAAATGGATGCCATTCTAGAGTGGTTTTTAAAATATTCCCATTATTGTGAAATTCGCTATTTTATGCATATACAAACAAAAATTAGAGAACCGATTCTGCCGCGCAGTGGGTAACATAAGCGCCGGCACTTATAAAGCAGCAGTAACCGGATTGCGCTACTGAATCATGTTTGCCGCCATTAACCAGAAGACGTCTGTTCATCTACGCCTTATAAGTAACATATTACTGTATGCCATGATCAGTGGAGTATATCGCGAGTAGCTAAGTTCAGCAACTAAAGCATCGGTCTATATGTCAATTGAACATATGCATATATTTAGTCTAATCGTCTTTTTAGCCTGATAAGGATGTGCATACGACTGGCAAGACAGCGCGTCGGCAGAACAATTCAGTAATGACATCAATTCAATAAAAAAACATTACTGGTTTGCTAGTTCTGCTATGATTCCTTATAAATATTTAACAAAATGAGATTCAAAGACGCGTCAGTATGACCATAACTACCTTTGTTATGCTATGAAACCATTGTGTAATCGCCAGTCCATATCACTAAGCAGAAATGCCAAGGTCCCAAGTTAAATATACTGTCAGCCCACATTAAGGCCGGGTAAAATAGGAAAATGACCGACTACAGTTGTCACAGGGTGCACAATTTTGTAAATGAATACGCTCTTCATGACTTTAGGTCAATGCCAGCTTAGCGTAACGAAGCATTGATCGGGCGATTACTTCAGGAGCCGACAAATCCTATCCAGCCAGTTGTCAATATGTGATCTCGTACCACGTAATTAAGAAAGGGCATATGCACAGGATAGGACACTGTCTTGGAAGGCAGCATACATTTTCTGCTCGCCAAGCTAACAAAGAGCTGAGTGACTTCATGCTGCAATACTATAACTTGACATGGAAATAGCTGGATTACATCGAAACTTACTGTGACTTATAAAGGGACGAAGATGGTCGAAATACTGTTTGAATATAACGGAATACAGGGTCCAGTGGAGGCTTTATTGAATCTGAAGAATCGGCATATGATTTTTCTGGAATCTATCAAGCAAGAAAAGTGGTTCTCCGTTTTTGAATGCAAAAACGTTTTACAGAACAATTATTACTCTTAAAAGTGCTAGGCTAATTAGGATTTATTATTTTGTACTATAACTTTGTAAAAGACAAACTTGAATTTCTTTATAATCAATGGTTTTAATCATAACATCACAGCTCTAGAAACTTCGCAGTTAACTCGTCTGAAATTACATAAAACCAAGCAAAATCGCGTATCAAATAACAAGTTCACACTTTCAAGTATTTACTTTAAAATTTTGACATAACTTTACACAGTGTGCCAGAGATTGGGTAGTTACCCGTTAATCGTTGCCAATGGCATATTCCGTGTAACAATAGCGCTCTTTAAGATGACATGAATATGGTTAATGTTAAGCTAATTACTGAGCGCAATGTCGAACTGCCAAATACCGAAAACCGTTCAAGTGAAAAGCTGTTCATTAGACTTAGCATAATTTTTCATTTCGGCGCATTTAATGAGCTTTCACTAAAACAAATTGGGCTATAAGAAGCTCCAGCACGTATGTTAAAAACAATAAGAAGAATATACGTTACGTATCCGAAATCTGAATGCGGAATCCTACGATAACTTCAGAACTGTGTGAACTAACATTTCATATGTGTTAAGCGAATCGAATCCATGATAACACGGAATTTCGTCAAGCCGAACAATTGCTGGTTGGTATTGTCCTTAGTTCATGAGCTGAACCTCGTTTGCCTAAATGAATCCAGGTAAATAGCCGAGTTTGTACGACATGCTTACAGGCGTCTACTAAAATCAATTCCAAAGTCGTAGAAAATGTTGGTTTTACGTTGTGTATGCTCATGCCTCCAACGATTGTGGCAAAAAAGACATCAGATACGCCTTTTGCTCCGACCTATGGCCTCTACTTAGTAAAGCTCAAGTTTTGCGATTAGGCGACGCAAATCTGAATGACGCATACACATAAGATCAATACAAAACTACAATTGGGAATGAATGTTGGCTAGCTGCGCGGAGCATAGATAATACTCGAGTAGCACGAACTTCAGATGTGTTGTACGGAAGAGCACCACATAGCGTCTTTCAGCCTTCGGATCACTGTGAACTCAAATAAAAAATATAGCAAGTATTTATTAGGTGTTGCGAACCTAGTAACAAATTAGTTCAGTTGTGACCAGAAGGATAAACCAGTAAGCACGAAACGGAATGTGCATGAGATTATGACTTTCCGTTCATGCTGCCTTTGGTTTATCCCTCTGGTCACAACTGAACTAATTTGTTACTAGGTTCGCAACACCTAATACATACTTGCATATATATTAGTTCTTCGCAACAAACAGTATTTAAACAATATAGCAATTAGTTATAGATTTTGTGGTTGCATCCAGTACTGATAATCACTTTGGAACACATATGCCAACTCGGTTCATGCACTTATCCACTGAAGATTTTTCACTAACGTTTTCCAGGAATAGAAATAAAAATAAAACTGAAATAGATGCAAGCATACACGAACAGGTGACAGTCCAACAAAATAAGAAGCTTTTATAAAATTTATGTTAACTGGCCTTGACGGTGAAAAAGCAAATTTACTGTGGACAAAGACAAGATCCGTTATACCAAATGCAGATATCATATTATGTATCACTCTAGACTTCCGTAGATGAGTGTGAATAATTATTCACACGTCAGATCCAAGAAAATTAGCAGTTAGAGAAACAATAAATGACTACAACAATAATCCAATAACTGATGAAATGTGTAATTAAATTATGTTGGCTTAACACTTCATCGATCAATTTTATTGGACATCTGAATAAGTCCCAATCCCAGGAAGTATTCATACGTTAATAACGCGGAACGCCAATCTCGTAGCTTCTGAATTTGAGATACTTCTACAGGATCACCCACTATTCACTTCAGTTCTGCAGCTCCAATGTGACGATCAAAACGTAGTTGGCAGATTTATATATTTTGGTAGCTGTATCAGTAACTCAGGCGATATGTTTGATGGGGTGCACATTGTAACATCGAAAACTAGAGTAGCTTTCTCTATTCTTCGAGATTTATGTGGAAACTCTAGTGTTTCCACTGCCTCAAAGATAATATCTACAATACGTCGATATTTGCGGTTTTGCTATACGCTATTGAAACTGCGCCTTTAAAGTCGAAGACCTCAGATGCTTAAATACATTCCATATCCATAAACGTAATTGTGAAGCCAACAAGTGCTTCTCGCTAGACAATAAAATAAAGCTACAACAATGCTTACATCTTACTTATGCCTACAAGTCGATTGTTCAATAGAGCATTAATCTTTCATAAAACGCCATACTGACGTAAGAAACAAGGTGGAAAGATTTTTACATTAAAGAAAAATTCAAAATCGACCATAGGACCTGTTCGTCTACCAGAATGGGATCCAAATACACATCATAGTTTACGGTTGGCAATCCTGCGCGACATGGCATGGATTCGAGCTCAACGGCCAACTTGCTTCATAATTGAAGTCGAATATTGCTAACTTCCTTTCATTATTTTATCAGAGTTAGCCGCTTATGAAGCGATAGAGTGAAAACTGCAAGTAAGCTGTATGGCTGATGTCGCAATGCCTTAAAGCTGACTTGATCATAATAGTTAAATAATGGTCTATGTTTTCTCATTTATATGTTCTATTTAGGTAAGCGTCGCCATCTGAATTAGAGCCTCGCCTTCATGAATTACTCAACGTCAACATTTTTGTTGCACATTATTATTTGTTTTTAAAACCTCTTTTCGGTTTTATTCATCGCTGTATGGCAAATGACATTAGTTATTAAAGATTGTGTCTTGTTGCCTGTGATGATAACATGCTTCAAAATTCAATCCTGATATATGCAAGTAAATACTGCAGTTTAAGCTGAACATTTTCAAAGGAAAAGTACCCATGGAAGGTTGCCGATACAATGGTTAATTATTTCATGCGCTAAGCATGCCACGTTAAACACGGACTTAGTGGTCAACGCCTGTTAAATCACTACAAGTTGCCTGTAGCCGACCTGTGCTCATAGTATGTCTATACTGTAGGTCAATCCTCATTTACCTAGAACAACCATCCCAACTCCAATAACCAAGAAGCGAGATATGAATGATGCTTTGATAACAGGATTTAGAGACTAACACAGTTTTATTAAAAATCCACACAAAACAGAAAGGATCATTAGTCCCCGTATAAACTTCAATTCAGCAACTATGTGCCAAGGCCACACAGGCTTCAGTAATTCCCATTTATATGTCAAGAACAAATAACTGAATTCAACTTTTCCGAAGATGTAGAGCGCACTACTCGTTTTCTTCACTGTATAATGGTTCTTCGTGCCTTAATCTCCGCAGCATTAAATAATGTCGAGTCCATTTCATCCGCCGAGGAAAAGCGGTATATATCTCGGCTGGTAATCTAATGAAGTGATCAACACCTGTCAGAACCACTACTAAAAAAAGAACTTCCATTGAGAGCAGAAGAGTACTTACTTATTACTGTTCATAATACATGAGTTGATTCATTAGGAAGTTCCTCGTCACAATGTAAATGAAAAATGTTCATTTACACTAAAGGTCATGAATTTAATCAATTCACCAGAGAGCAAATGAAGTATGAATATATCATAGGCTATTTGATAAGGAAAATATTCATTTAAGCAATTAAACGTACCTGTAATTTTTCACTGTCACTAATAATTGCAGATTTTGGTTTCAATGTACCCGTGCCTTGTAAAGAAAACAGCTTTCCAGATGCCAATGCTGAATAAGCAGATTGTGTGTTCGGTCTAAGGTCATTGTTTAACAGCAGACCAACCCCAAACTGGCATTCCAAGAGGCTCAAAATCCGATCAATTTTATGTCGTGTTACATGTTCTATTCGAAGTGATATATATATATATATATATATATATATATTTAAACAAAACTTTGTTAGCAATATATCTAAGGTGATCACTAATGATAATGAGTATTAAATAAAATATTACAGAAAGCTAGTATATTTCGCTCATTCCTTGAATGTAGTTTATCTCTATAGACATTATATAAGCTAAGTCATTAATGATAGAAACAACAAATTATATTTTAAAATAAAAAAAATAATTCCTTTCAAAACTTGCCAGGATTACAGAAAATTACCATAGCTAACATGTAAATACTCACAGCTGTAAGCCTGTTTAAAGCTTACTTTAAAAACACTTCTTTCTAGCATCTCAAATAACCTTTTGCAACAAAAGTCCAGTTATTGACCTACACGTAACGTAACAGGGAAGGAGGGCGACTGTTAGCGCCTTTAAAAATACCGGCTATAGTGGACAGATAAAGTTTGCTATCCTTTGGCGTCATACTATTCAAGAGAAAAAAATTCCCAGCGATTAAAAAAAGGACAGGGGCTGCTCTTAAATATTGGTTGGCAGTCCATCTAAAAATAGGATGACATTGAAACTGAATCATCTATCCACACTAGGAATCGGCAACCTGATTTTTTTGTATAGACCACAATCAAATTTGATTAGCCAAAACGATGATGTTTAAATGCTGCATCGGTCGACGCACAGGATGAAAACGGTGGCCTTATCTACGGAGTATTATCTGGAAAAGAAGCGTAAACCATTTACAATAGATGGTCCTGCAATTGAGGCCTCCACAGTTTAAGTCACTTGATGCGAATTTGAGAAAGAGCTAATATCGTGACGAACTCGTCGGGGAGTAAATAATGATAATACTAACATAAAAATTCTAATTAGTGGTCGTTTAATGCCTGATTAGTCTTTCTATTACGATCTTAGATCGTAAAAAAACGTGCACACATGCACGAGTTCCAGGAATAAGTAGAAAGTGTATTAGTGACGCCACCATGTATACTGGAACAGACCACAGAACAAAATGCACATGGTGGCCTTCCAGAGACCTTTGCTAGTTCTCGTGTTCAGATTAGACACGATGACAGTTTATCTACTGGATCTTGGAATGTGTAGACTTTTGCCTAAGGAACTAACCAGTCTTGTACGGTTGATGAATTTTGCAAGCGCAGTATCCACATTGATTGATTTCAGAAGATCAGAATTGCTATGAGCAATCGATAATTTGCTTCATTTGAGCATAAATTATGGGAAAAGGTGATGTGTTTTCTATCTCAACACAAGAGGGATCCAGCCATATATAATATGCCTCTCTCATATCTAGATCTGCAATGACAGCCTAGAGAGCAACAAATTCATGTTTGGCTTGTGATAGGCAAACTGAATCTTGGTGTTGTAAACGTATACGCACCAACTCCCAGCCTGTCTGTTAAAGAAAAGAACGATTTCTTTGAAAAGCCATCAGAATTCGTCTCAGACACTGGGCGGTGTTCTTAGAGAATGCGGGTAAATACAACACCAAACTGTTAAGACATTACCGAAAAGGAGCTTCAGGAAGATGGCGTGCGCCTTAAAATAAGTACAATAGCGATATCAGGCTCTCAGTCTTTCTCTTAGGCTTAGCCAGGTCGTGAGTTCCATTTAACAATACTAAAGACATCACTTTGCCGCAATAAATAGTTGTGTAACCCATGAAAATTGGTCTACGACATGTAATAGATCAAACACAGTCTGGCTACCAATCTAAAATTAATCGATTGCTCGATGTCTGTCAATATTTGCCATCGGTGTTCACAGTAGTCAGTCTCTTTAAACCTTTAGCGATTGGCTCCGGCATTCGGCAAGAAGGAGCCATTGCCTCAACTCTGTTTAATTATATTTTTGCAGTTCTTCCCGCTGCCCCCGCATCACTTTCCAAAACGAAATTCTGGGTCGTAGCCGACTACTTGACTTCGAATATACGGACGATGCTGCTCAGTAACAAAAAGGAAAACAAGCTCCAGAAAGCCATTATTTGTACTAAAAAGTGTCTATTCGTTACCGTCAAAAGCTAAAGGCATAGGAAACCGTCATTATGAGTCAGTTTGATCTAGAACGTAAGATAGTGCTAAATGGTGTTCTACTGCAACTGGACCAAAAGTTGTGTTTACTTAGGACTTCGGGTGAGGCAAAACGGATCGGCTCCCGCCGAGACCTCAGTACACAGTAGTTGTGCAGCTGTTTCTTTTGGAAAAATGTGTAAATCACTATGGAATCAACCGTTTCTTTCACCAAAAACTAATTTCAAGGTCTTCAGGTCAAACAGATTGTCGATTTTGCTTTGTGCTGCAGATACATGGAAGATGAAGCACTACCGTTAACAGCAAATGGACAGCTTTGTTAATCGGTGTATTAAATTTATTTAGTTTAAAGCATTGACAGCTGAACGCCAGAAAGCATTTATTCATAGAAAAATTTATAAGTCAATCAGTTCTGCGCGTTTATTATTTGGCGCACAATCAACATCTAAAATTTATTTAAATCAAGGTTGCGAGTCTGATATAAATATCAATTACATATATATATATATATATATATATATATATGTGTGTGTGTGTGTAAACTAAGCACCGTATATTGTAGAAAGGGCGATTCATCCTTAATGATATCTCATCAAGTACTGTCTAGAATTTGCAGCTTGATACAATCACCAATTCCATTGGATTTATACTTTGAAATTTTGCGAGGTGCCAGCTTCACATAAGACTAGAGACGTGAGCATGGTTTTTGAAACACTGAACCGAAACGTCGCCAGTCAACGAAGATTGGATCGCACCTCATTTCCAGTGGTTAGTATGAACGATGTTGAAGCCTTCGGAAGAAAGGGACGAATACGCACCCATCCTGATCGAAGATAAAACAGATGCGTACTTGGAAATGAGGATCAATCGAAACTTTGTTAAATTGATGGTGCAAAGCGACAAAACGCGAACGCAAATTGCGGACTTGCAACCCATTGGATTTAACCAGTCGTACATCATAGGAAAATCAGCAAGCATTGCTTACGACGATGGTGATAGCATTTCTTTAAATCAAGTTTGTGAGCTTGAAATAAGCACCAATCCAATTATATTTAATCAGTCAAACGCCAGCTATGTTGTTCGACTGGTTAAAAAGTATTCAAACGTTGCTTATTTCAAGGTGGCAAATTTGATTTAAAAAACAAAGAAGAATTGCTGTCAGTCACACATACTTGCACGTTTCGAACTTCCATGTTCGTGACTGCACAGAAAGTGTGCATTTGATATTATCATTCAGCTATAACATGCACTAGACTACTAGGGGCGAGTCGCATATTAAATTTTGCTTTCCTTATACATGAATTGTGGTTGATCCTCGCCAGTTATTTTATCGTAGTTACCTAATGTTAATAATAGACAATCTAAATGCGTCAGTACGCGTGACGTATGGCAATTTTGTGGTTAAAAACAGCGGGAATGGTGGTTCTATCAAGCTCGATAACTTGCTTTAAAGAATTATTATTATCACTCACACAATCAATAATCGTTTAATAGTAAGCTCTTTTTAGGCACGACGAGGAAATGAAATAAAACATTTAAAACATAAGCTAATCGAATTTGTCTTAGATGTCAAATAACTTTATAATCATTAAACAGCGAAAAGGATATCAATATCCAGTTAAGGACAAATATGAACTATACTGAGCAATCAACTTAAAATGATGTCCGCCTATCAAAACAAGGTAAAGTTAAAGTACATTTTTCATGTAAAAAACCTAATAAGAAATATTTATTTCTTTTCAAGTATTCACAATAAATACATAAATATTTATTTAAAAAGCCCAAAAACATAAAATTGAAACAACAATAACTTGTGAAATAGGTAAACGTCCAATCATTTGCAAGGATCACTTACAAAATTGACCAAATATACGCAAATGATTTTTTAGTCTGTGACTCGAGCGGCAATTAGTTAATTTGTCTCGCATCTTAAAATACCAGCTCATATATTTTATTGCAACTAGTGAATAGAAGTGCGAATTTGCAATATGTCGCGTAATTGCAGATATGTACTTGCCATTAGAATTGGCATAAGCGCTCAAATAGCAATGGATTTGCAATCTAGTTGCAAATCGACTGCTCTACCAGTCTATGAATACGACTATATATTGATAAATATTTGAGGTCGACATTTCCGAATAACAAAGGAGGATGTGCTAAATTACAAGACATGAATAATTTCCAGCATTAAAATTGCGCTAAAGCTGCTTCTGTCCGTCTTTGATTTTCACGGAAATGATGACACATGCAATTGATTTGACGTTAACCTTCGATTATAAACAAATATATAGTTTTCTAGAATCCGGAGAAGAAACTCAGAAAAATAATGTATTGTAGCCCACAAAATTTCTTCTTCTAGTGATAACTACTAAATAACACGTAAGAATAAACTGATGTTTTAATTTCTTTCATTCTCCCGATGCACACAATACACCAACAGTTTGAAATTCATCGATAGATCTCAAGGCTTGTGATTAATGTTATCGAGAACGCCTCCTACTTTCCAATCTCCTACCCTTGTGGTTTAGTCGCCATATAAGAGTAATCTCCTTTGTACATAAGGTCTCCATGAGCCTTTCGTTGTCGAATTTGTGAGACCATGCGTCCAGTCAAGGTAAGAAGAGGTGAACAAAAAACTGAATTTAAGTACGGAAATATTGCTAACTTTGTTCTTGCTCGTCATGTAGTGGAGATTGGACACACTATTAATTGATATGATTGCAAACGCATAGCAATATGTAATCGTAATAGGGTGACGAGATTGATTAGAGAATCTATCGAAATTAAATCTAGAGATAATATTATGAATGAAACAGCTGTTGAAAAATCGTTAGGTTCGATTTGGAATACCGCAGAAAAAGACGATTGCATGAATTGTAAACTGAAGCTAGCTCCAATAAAAGATTAAGAACATCTGATTAAGATTGACTTGTTAGTGGGCTTATTATTCAAGTAATGACTGATCAATTATTAGAAATATAGTCTTCCTAAATTTAACCTCTAACTACTCGTTTGATTTTAAAACTCTTAGTGAATTGAACACTTATTTTTGTGTCTTGCAACCCCACCCTACTTATTGAGATCATTTTAATAATATGGAATTTTAAACGGTTAGAATTAATAATTAGTCTGACGCATGAAAATGGTAAATTAATGTCTATCGACTATAGTTTCATTTAGATGTACGTACATGTGTATCAATTATATTCAACTGAATATTTTTAGTTATGTATACAAATACACATGACAATAATTGTTAATAACAAGTCTATCCTAATTATAACCTGAAGGGTTGGAATTAAGATTTAACACGTGTATTGGTCATTCGGAATTCTAATTTTATCACTCATAATGACATGTTTATGACGAAGGTTTCTGAATTATTGGTATTCCCCCCACCCCAAAATGTGAGGGTAATCTTAGTTACGTCATTTTACATTGAGTGCATGAAAAAATAATTAACGCATGCAAATGGTAAACCCTAATTCAGCTACTCTAGTCTCACCTAGTTAGAAGAACATAACAGTTACGGAAATGCACCCACACACACATGTGACACGCGAATATCTAGTAAAAGATTAGTCTGAATTATAAATAATATGGCCAGAGGAAATAACGCGCTTGCTGCATCAGTTTATTTTATAAAACTAGGGAAGATGGACCAACTGAAGAAGGCTGCCGAAATATTTTGTTAAAGAAAGAAAATTACTCGAACAAAAACTGCGCTAGTCAAAACACAGATCAGGTAATTCCTGAGAAGAAACTCAGAAAAATAATGTATTGTAGTCCACAAAATTTCTTTTTCCAGTGAGAAATTCTAAATAACACAAGAATAAACTGATACGTTTTAATTTCTTTAATTCTCCCAATGCAAAACTCCATTAACAGTTTTAAAATCATCGATAGATCTCAAGACATGTCATCAATGTTATCGAGAACGCCTACAATTTCCAATCTCCTATCCTTGTGGTTTGGTCGCCATATAAGAGTAATCGCCTTTGTACATAAAGTCTCCATGAGCCTTCCGTTGTCGAATTTCTCTCACTCTCGTCACCCACAAGTTACGAATTCAATTCAACTATACCCACAATATCTTTACTAAAATACAAATTTTCCAAGGTCAAAAGCACACAACTACATGATAAATTTAATAAAGTGTTTTACTCTCATTTCTTTAATTAACTCCTCATAAATTACACCAGTTACTCTCTTACCCATGATACACCTGGTCGTTATTCGTTATAGTAATGTCTTCTAACCCAGTGTTTGTGACGGTCGAAAAATTATCAGTCTCACCAACCACTCACAAAGGCCTGTTGATAATCCTTTTAAAGTATAACGGTTCTTTTCATTATTTCAACTTCAGCGGATCCTCATCGTACCAAGGAAAAACAAAGTTGCTGATTGCGGCATCGTGAGTTCATCAGTGTGAATGCTACACAAAAATGCGCGCATACTGGCGGTAGTTTCGTTATGTTGTTCGACAACTGGTAAAATACAATGGGATTGGTGTTTACTTCAAGCTCGCAAACTTGATCTAAAGAATTAAGTTTAATTTTTGATTATGAATGTTTTCATTTTATGAACACGGTAGAATGTTTTCTCTGTTTCAGCATCATTACGTAATCTATTTCATATTTCTACGTTTACGGATACCATACCGAAAAATTAGAAAATTATGTAAATTACGAACTAAACGAGATAATATACTTGAATGTAGTCTTATCAATAGTACTAAAAATAAGTTTAGATTTGAATGATAATGGAATTTTATAAGATTGTTATATATATGATGGAACATGTGTAGTTTGAAATCAAATAAAGATATTCTATTCCATTTCATTTATTGAACACAATTGCATTAATGCATAGATACTCACTCTGAAAATAAACTGAAAGAATATGCTCCTGAAGCAGAAGATTACATAAAATAGCGTTTTAATTCCTAGAGTAAAAACTTAGTCAACCAAGCCATATATTTGGAAGCTTCGATTAATATAAGAAAAAGCCTTCATTAGTAATGTGCGAAATTACTCCTTACTTCTGTAGAACTGGATTAGATCATTAGAGCGAAGTCAACATTCCTAGATAACAATAACACTGTAAAATCTAAGTAATATAGTTTCGTTATATTGAACCGTATAAAGATAAAGTAATATATTTAATACTTACTTAAACTAGTTTCATCGAATTTAAAGGCATGTTTAGTTTTATCAATGAGATAATTGCCGACTTTTACCGTAACACGATACGTTTTTAACCATTCAACTGATTCAAGAACATCTCTTAGTGCATATGATCCAAGTTTACCAATACTATACACTGCGTATAAAAAACAATGAGCAAACCCTGAATCCCACTAACATCATCTGAAAGAGGAACGAGTGGTGCTAACACAAAATCCCCGGTATAGTAGCTTTCACCAAGCACTAGATATTTTGATAATAAAAATTATACCTAATGGACTATCAACCAAATCCTTATCCAATGCAATTTTTTCAGTTGACATGTGCGGATTAACCGTAGTCCTTAAACGCCTGTAAGACGAATTAACACAAGAAAGCTCTATCTGGTTATTATATAGAAATAAATACCCCACGCAATCTTTCTCTTCAGCTTGTTTGTGCATTTCTCAAGACTAACATCATGTGGTTTATAGAATGAAAAGAATCCATTTAATGCCCTGTACAAATCCGACGGCTGCACACCAAAAATTGGATGTATGTTTGCAATAAGCTTTTTTGCAGACATTTAGTAGATCACTCCTTACGGGTCTATACTTTATAACATTTGTCCTTATATCATTATAGAAAGGTTCAAAAGCACCAAACTAGATTAAATATTTTAAAGATAAACAAAAAAGTTAAACTTTATATGTGAAAAAATGTATTAGTGAAGTAAGTTATATACAAGAAAAAAGGAAAAAATTGATTTAACTTAAAATTTATTAACATAAAATAGAGATGGCAAGTTTGAAATTCTGGCATAAAAACAGCTAATCAAAAGTCGCCTTATGATATGTGAACGCCCCAAATTCATGTAAAATCCATACTACTTTCTAAAGTTAGTTAGGAGCCAAGGATAGCTGAGTTAGTAATACGAGAGCTTTTATTAAAGCCGGTATTGCGTTCTCCGGCAAATGTCGAGAATGTCAGTTAGTGTAGCAGTGTCTAGAAGCACTCTAGATACTTGAAGCCAGCTCGGGTTGACTTGGGCTGTTAGTCCTTATGTTGCGGCGTTGATATCCGTGGCGAGTGAGTAGCTCAGTAATCTCGTTGAATTTCGACATTAACTGGCTCACTGAAAGGATCAACTGTAGATGTTGCTCCGTCTTACTAGTTGTACAGCAACAAGATTGGCGTGATTGAAATTGTCCATGTGCGTGAAGCAAGCCAAAAATCAACGTAAGTGACGATAGCAGAGAGCACGCAAACATATCCTGCAGAAGTAGGCAAAAGCGACAACTGGCTTGCATGGTAAATTCACCGTGCCTTAATAATTTTAATGTGATGTTCGTACGCCATTGGTTAACAGCAAATTTCGCTTGTTTCTCATTGGTGTCGCGTAAATTGAATTGGATTTAATTAACGCAATATGTCGGCGAATTGTTTTGAGACGTTACATCAAATTTCTCTCTGAAAAAAGAAAATAAAACATTCGCCTCGGTCAAGCTTGGTAATAAATGCATAGCAAAGTTCAAAACAAGTTAAGCCACTGGTTATTATTTTGCCCATAGCTATAAAAAATTTACTGTAAATGCTGGGCTTAAGTATACTTGTTGGTTGCTTTAACAATGGTATGATGACAAATAACCACTTGGAATTGATACACAAATTGTTAGCTATAGTGGCCGGTCATACCACATGAGGCAAAATAGAGCAGCGCAAGATTTGGGAGCCACAGTGTGAGGATTTCAAGGTAGATTGCCACAGAAGTTGCCAGGTTTAAGTTAAAACCTAGCCTGGCTGGATCAATGTTAATGTGTTTGCATACGACCAGAGGAGCTAGTGAGTGCTCGACGTTGTGGTTATGATATTTATAGAGTGGTCTCTGTGAAACTAATGAAGTTTAGATATGCATTGAAAGTGGCCTGTACCATGATATAAAGTTGATAACTACTTAGTGTTGCTACACAAAGGTGTTAGCTCTAAGTGGCTGGTCATACCAAAAGAGGCAGTGTGAGCTCAGGTGTGATCCATACATTATAATGTAAAATTATATACATTAAAATCAAAAGGTAACTGCAAAAAAGTGTACGCGAACATTGCCTCAGAGATGGCATAATACCAAATAACTGTTCAAAAATGCTACACAATTGTTAACTAAGAACAACTGGTACCACGTTATGCGTAGAATAACGAAAAATTTATTTTAAAACATATCAGTTACGCGTTGTTCAAAGAAAGCTATTGCTAGGTTGAGATTGTAGGCAGATGGAGCATGAGACTGGTGTAGAAGGATGAATGCTCTCAGGATCAGGCGGTTCGATAACCGGTTTCAACCTGTCTAAGCTTACTGATGTCGGTGTCGCGCCTTGCATGATAATGAGGTACTTATGTTGTCTGAGCAAAATCGGGTAAGGACCGCGATACTTTGGTTGTAGTGGTGCAACAGCAGTGTCGTTGCAAACGAGTACTCCTAGCAGCTGTGGAGCTACGGGTGAAGGAAGACTGGACGAGGCGTATGTCTCGGCTATTGTTCAGACATGTTACCGAAATAAAGCCGAAGGCGTGTAGCTTCGTCTTGTGGGTCATCCTGTGCGGGTAGTAGACGTGGGATCTGACTGGGCAGGCGTAAATCCATGCCATACAAGAGTTGTGACGCAGACGTTTTAATGGATTCACGAGTGCTGGAAAACATGGCAAGCATAACTAAATGTAGTGCATCGACCCAGTTGCCATTAATGAACGAGGATGTTAAAGCAGCTTTGAGTTCCCTATGCATTCTCTCTACTATACCGTTAGATTTTGGATGGTAGGCAGTCGTCTGGTGTAAGGTGCATCCCATGAACCGCAAGGTGGTTTTGAAACGATCCGATGAGAAGCAAGTGTCTCTGTCAGTGATTACCTTATTGGGAACACCATAATTGGATATCCATACATAGATAAAACAGTTAGTTACTCCGTCTGCGGAAATGGTGTCAAGAGGTAATGCCGCAGGCCGTAGTGTAAATCTATCAATCATAGTTAGAAGGTAGCTGAAACCTTGAACCTTTGTCAGACGAACTATGTCGATGTGGACGATGACTAGGCGAGAAGTAGTTCGAAAATGTTGCAACTTAGACCAAGTGGGCCGTGTGATCTTTGTTTCTGACAAATGGCACACTCGGAGACCTAGCGTTTAGCGTTTGCCCGAGCCTATGACCCCAGAAACGATCTGTAAGAAGTCGGACAGTCGCTTTGCTTCCTGGGTGAGAAATTGAGTGAATTGAGACAAAAACGTTTCTCTGAAGTCTGGTCGGCAGAACTGGCTTGTTGGACAGCGTACACTTGAAGTAAACGATAGGTAGGCTTTTCTAGAAACGGCATATGAACTTGGTGGGGTAACGGGTAACTGATCTTTGATTGCGAATGTCACCGCGCTGCTCCTTTTGCAAGAGGGATGGTGTTAGTGCAGGTTCACCGAGTATCACGGAGTTGACTGTGAATGGCGACGACGAAGGTGGTTGTAGCGAGACGTCTGGCCTGGAAAGGACGTTTGCAATGAAGATTTGTTCGACCTTAACATGAAGGATATCAAATTGCTATTCGCTTAGACGTGAAAGTTGTCTTTCAACTCTGTTAGGGTACCTGGCGATAGTTGAAGTCGCGTTTGAAGTGCGCTAATTAATATGTGAAAACAAAAAATCTGCTGCTGCCAATGATGCTGATAAAATGGCGCACTGCGTCATGGATGACGAGGAGTTCTCGACTGAAAGTATCGTATCTCGTTTCTACTGGTTAGAAAGTACGCGAGAAGAAACTGATAGGCTTCCGAACTCCGTCGATCTCTTCTTCCAAAGTGGCTCCAATAGCGAATTCAGAAGCATCTGTCGTAAGTAGAAATGGTCGTTGAAAATTTGGATGCGTTAGCATTGTAGCATTTACTAACGAGTTGATGACAAGTCGAAGTAATTCCTCGTCTTCAGATGACTAAGAAATGATGGAATTCTTGCTAAGTCCTTTTCGATTCTGTAGGTGCCTGTACAAAGGATAAAGTTGTCATGAAAGGTCGGGAAGGAACTTTCGATAGTAGTTTAGGACTCCCAAAATTTTCTGCAACTCGTTAACAGTCTTTGGTGACTTGATATTCCTGATTGAAATCGCCTTTGACGGCAAGGGTTGAATAACTTTTGGCTGGACTGAATATCATTATGTCATCTAGATATGACATACAGTAAGCGGCGGCGTCGCGAAGTCCATGAACCCTTGAAATGTCTGTGTAGCACACTTAAGTCCAAAAGGCGTGAAAAGTTATTGTAAAAGGCTAAATGGAGTGACGTCCGCAGTATTTTCAATATCTTCTGGCGCTACCGGGATGTAGTGGTAAGCTTGTCTGAGGTCAATCACTCAGAAGCAATTGCTGCCGTTGAGTTTTTCAAATAAGGTGTTAATATTTAGAATAGAATATGCACTCGATTTTGTCACTGAACTTAATTTGCGGTAATCTCAGCAGGCTTTGTATGATCCGTTTGATTTGGAGACTAACTGCAGTGGTGATGCTCATGAACTTTTCAATGGTCTGATGATTCCCTCTTCCAACAGCCTAAAAAATTCCTCTTTGGCAGCTTTCAGTTTAGCAGGGGTCAGTGGTCGCTTCTTGAGGCAATAGGTTGTCCTTCTGTGACGATATGGTTCATCGTGTTGGAGACTCGTAGCTCTGACTTGCTGAGATCGAAAAACGACTTGTGTTCTCGAAGAGCTGCTGATATCTCCGCTGAATAATGCACTGAGGTTGGCTGAATGACCTGTAACTCCAAACGCTCAGAGGCAAGTGTCCAAAAATTTTGCTTAAGTCCGGTGAAGGGGTCGAGGATCTTTTGATTAGCAAAATCAACAATGAGCCGAAATTTCAAAAGGAAATTAAGGCCTATTATATTGTGTGAGACCATAGCCACGATGAAGTTGTGAGTAAATTCACGCCGTAAACCTATGTTAAGTGTGCGATACCGGCAACCATAAAAAAGGTATTGGCTCCCCTGTAGCTGTTGCGAGTAGAACGCCTAGCAAAATCTAGGCCACTGAATCATCCTTGAGAACAGAGTCTGCTGCACCTGTGTCTACGATGAATTCTTCGCCAGTTCTGAAATCAAGAAGATGCAGAAGTTCGTTGGACTGTTTGTCCCGGTCATGCAAACAATTAGGCTGGCGATTGCGACTGGAATTGTCCGATTGGCTATCTATGTGGTAAATTCGGCCTGGATGACAAGAGTCAATAGGAATGTCGGATTGTAAGTGATTTCTTCCTTGTGGCGCCGTTGATGCCGTTGATGTGCAGAAAGTACGGTTTTCTACTCTCTTGGCCATACGTTTCCCGATTCTGATGCACCACTGCGCCTGTTTTCTGTTGCCTTTCCCATTAACTGTGGAAATTGATATTCATTCGGAAATTCTTCGGAACGACAGAGACAGACTTCTGGTGATAACAGCACCAATTCTTTGGAGCATATCTGTTAAAGGATTGTGGGGATCTCAATCGCCGCCTACTGTTATAATGTGTTTTGGGTGTAAAATTTGGTCGAGCGTTCACCTGATTTAGCTTGGATATCCTTATGGCCAATCCTTCTAGAACTTTAGCCATGTTTGCTACTGTCCTCCCTAAAGAGGAGATCCCATCATCCTGCGGGGAAGGGCAGAAAAATGACGAATTAAACTTAGGCTCCAAAACCATAAATTCTAACTCGCTTCTCTCAGTAAAGTCATCTATATAGAGTGTGTTGGGGGGCTGTCTGGCGAACATTTTTAGTGATTGTGAAAATTGTTAATAAAAACAACCTTAGCCTCATGGTCAGAAAAATTGGTTTTATACCATTGTTTCCGTAATTCCCTTAAAATATCAATTGGACCAATGTTTGGCATGTCTAACCGCGCATATTTATTTATTATCTGTTCAGTTTCTGTGGGACTCAGCAAAGATTCTACTTCATTCTGTAGGCCCAAAATGGGATTGGGTAGATTTCTAATAGCATCAAGCTTCGGATAAATTTGTCGCTGCATTTCTGAAGGTAGCTCAGCAAAAAACCTTTGGCAGTTTTGATGCCTGTCATAATCTGGAAACGGGGAGAATGCGGAGTCTACGCGCTTAAAGAATAGGTTGATATCTCCATTCCAAACAGGAATATCAATATTTAAAATTGGACCTGACATTCTAACAATCTTACGAGATCTTAAAGCATAAATTTATAAGCAAGATGGAAATGTATAAAAAGACTTTAAACGAAACGCTTACCCAAAAATGGTTTCCACAGTTGAAACAGAGTCTTCCGCAGTTGAATCTGGTGTGATGAGCACAGAACACAGATGAAATTAGTTCTTTCAGAAATTTACAGTTGTACACTTTCGTACAGTCAATGTTCTTTCAGAGGTTACCAAGATTTACAATTATGGACGTAGGAAAAAATTAATGAATAGAACAACTTCCTTCAAAAAAAATTCCGAACAAAGATTTCCCACAAGACCTCGAACTTAGAAAGATCAACAATCTGAGAAAAACGTGGTATATGCAAATGTCAATTTATTGTATTCTAAAAAAGTGAAAAAGCAACAGTCTATTGTATTTATACCAAAATTTTGCTAATGATTAGAAAACAGTACAGTTCTCAGTATCTTGGCGCGGTCGCCATTTTTGTAAACGCCCCAGCTTCAAGTAAATGTCGTACGACGTTACAAAGTGAGTTAGGAGCCAAGGATGGCTGAGTTAGTATTGTTGTGGGGCCCTTAATAGGACCAGTATTGCATTCTGCGGAAAATGCTGATAAAGTCAGTTAGGGTAGCAGTGTCTCGAAATACTCCTAGACACTTGAGACCAGCTCTGGTTGACCTGTGTTGTTGTTCATTCTGTTGTGGCGTTGACATCCGTGGTGAGAGTTTAGTTGAGTAATCTCATTGAAGTTCGCAGTAATTGGCACACTAAAAGGATCAAATGTAGATGTTACTCCGTCTGACTAGTTGTGCAGCAACAAGATTGGCGTGACTGAAATTGTCAATGTGCGTGAAGCAAGTCTAAAAATCAGCGTAGGTGACGGTGGTAGACAGCATGCATACGTAACGCACGGCAGTAGGCTAACGCGACAACTGCCTAGCATGTTAGTTTCACCGTGCTTAAATAGCCTTCATTTGACAGCTCGCACGCCATTGATTAACGGCAAATTTCGCTTGTTTCTCATTGGTGCCGCGTAAATTGAATTTGAATTTCATTTACGCAATATGTCGGCGAATAGTTTTGAGCTGTTACACATCGAACGTGCTTTAAAGGCTCAGATTAATTGTAGCGGCTCAAGAACATTTCGCTGACATATTGCGTAAATGTAATTCAAATATAATTTACGTGGCACCAATTAAAACAATGAAATTTGCCGTTAATCAATGGCGTGCGAGCTATCGATTTCAGGCTATATGAGCGCGGTGAATTTACCATGTCAGTCAGCTATCACGTTTGCATTCTGCTTTGCACTACGTGTGCGTGCTGTCTCCTGTCATACTGACTATTCACCTACGCTGAATTCTGGACATGCTCCACACGCAGAGTCAATTTTATTCACGCCAATATTGTTGCTGCACAACTAGTGAGACTGAGCAACATCAAATTATTGGACTTTAACGTGGGCCAGTAATCACGGTGTTGTCGCATATCTTCAACGAGACAATACTCAGACTTCACACAGTCCCTCGCCGCTGATGTCGACACCACAACAGAAGAAACAACGACCAGTCAACCAGAGCTGGTTTCAAGTGTCTAGGAGTATTTTTAGAAACTGCTACACTAATTAACTTTCTCGGTATTTGCCGGAGAACGCAATACCATTCCTAATAAGTGCCACCAACCAATCTATTCTCAGCTATCTTTGCACCTAACTGATGTTGTGACGTTGTACTGCATTTACATGAATAACATTTACATTAACAACATAATTCGCTGACATATTGTCAACATCTAATTCAAAATCCAATATTCTGAACCAGTTAAAACACGAAAAATTGCTGTTGACCAATGGCGTTCAACTTCGCATCTATATAAGCACGATGCAATTATCACACAACACACTCTCTGCTCTGCTCGCTACGTGTGGTTACTGTCGTTTTCTCCTGTTGACTGTCTACATACGCCATCTTGTGGACTTGCGTTTATCACGCTATCATATTCTTCAATCACGCCAATATACTTATTGCTGCAAAACTAGTCATACGTAATTGATCACATATTAATCGGATTTCTACCTGTGCCAGCTAATTCGGTACTGCCATAGATCTACAACAAGACAATTTTAAGCCTTTGAACAGCAACTCACAAATACGTCTTCGACAATTCTACTTATTTCGGTGCATCTATGTAAAAGAACTCCAGCCAACGAAACGGAAAACAGAGCAAGTTTCTACATAGATTTATAGACATTATCGCCACATCATTATTCATAAAATTTCACGGAATTTTCCGGTGAACGATTTCCTGCCAACAATAACTGCATTCTCAGAAACATTTTTTTATTGTAACATCGCACGTCACTTACTTTCAACCGGGTGTTTACATTGCACTTCAAATAATTGGCTTTAGAACAGAAGGCATCACTGGATTGTGTAATTTGTGCAAAAATTAAAAAAATTCCATTAGATTGTTTTGGATGTAAAATAGCATTACCAAGTAATTAATTAGTTGAAATAATATAGCATTTTTTGTAATACTGAGGCAAAAATAAATCCAATAAATAGCCATCAAATTTAATGCGACAAAAAGAAACCTTTTGTGTTGTCATCAAATTATCTAACTGGCTAAATGACAAACAGATTACAGCTACTTTTAATCAAGGTTGCGTACTTGATATAAACACCTGACCCATTATGTAGATACATTTTTCAGTATAAACTAAGTATTGTACAGTGTGGAATAGGAAATTCATCCAGTATAACGGTTTCGTCCTTTTTGGGAACTTATCACGTACTGTTAAGATATTCCGATGGCAGAGCTCGTACCTGGGTACATCTGCTTCGGATTCTGGTGCTCTAACCACGGAGCCACCCTGCCGCACATTACACACAATTCTCAGTTATATACTAACTAATGTGTCTTGATTAGCTTTCCTATAAGTAGAGCCTATATATCATCAATTTATCCCTAAATTTCCAACTAAACATCCCCAATCGCTCATTATAGAACAGATACCACGTTACATGGAGAATGGTATTGTAACATGTAGAAAAGAAAATTTATCCAGTAGACCGGTTTCATTCATATTGGGAACTCATCACGTACTGTCCAGAATTTGGCGCAAATCTGGTGCTTTAATCACGGAATTACCCTGCCACACATTACACTCAACTTTTAGTTATAATCAAATTAATTTTTGCTGGTAGGTCTTTCCTATATGTAGACCCTATGTAGCATAGATTTAGCCATGAAATTCAAACTAACCATAACCAATCTCTCATTATATAACAGATAACACGTTTTGTCGGGGGTGTTATTGAAATAAAAATTTATATAAGTAAACGAACATTGGTTTTGCGGCAGTTGATAACAATTAGTTTTCATCAAGATTGCGAACATGGTATACACATCTGATCCATTATGTATATACATTTGTCAGTATAATCTTAGTATTGTATAGTGTGGAAAAGTCAATTCATCCAGTAGACCGGTTTCATCCATATTGGAAACACATATCGTATTGTTCAGAGTTTGTCGCTGACAGGGCTCGAAACTGGTATCGTATGCTTTGGAATCTGGTGCTCTTACCACAGAGCAACCCTACTGCACATTACACAATTTTCAGTTATATTGTAGGGGTACTTTTCGCCGTTGCTATCTCGTTCCTGATTTTGTACCCCTACTACTTATCAATGGTTGCTATTATTACTACCCGAGCATTCAATCAGTCTGTTCCTTTTCAGATGGTTAATATTAGAAGGCCGAAGAAAGGTTTCATGTATATATTACACACAATGTAGCACATAAATATAATTCACTGTTAATCTGAATTGAAGGAGTTGGATGGTAATAATACAGATTTTTTAATGTAAAATTATATCTTAAACACTATTCTCAGTTAGTCAAAATTGAATATATGTTTGTCAGCTGTAAAAATGGTTTTTATGCAAAAATATGATTTAAATGCCATTCACACTTAAGCTAAATTGTCCGTCTTCTAGACGGCAAAAATAAAAGTGATTTAAGTTTATAAAGTAAAATGTTTTATACACAAGTGGTTATTGTTACACAAATGTCTGAACAGAATTGTATTTATACCATCGACTGAAACATATGATGACATGTAAAAATCATCGTTAAAAGTTATCATTAAAAATGAAGATGTAAATTGTTTAAAGACTTCAATAATAAAAAACTAACAAAGCTTTAGCTTACTACTTGCAATATTTTCAGTTCATGTCAAACTATTAATCCATTCTTCTATGTGGACACTAAATTAAGTGAAATAAATCCGCAATGACACAACAGGCCACCGCGTGATCCTCGCGGATCGCGCGCGGTTCTGTCTATTTATAAAAACACTATTAATTACAAATAAAATTGCAGTTCAATAAATATCGATTGAAACTGCTTGAGACTAAAAGAGATTGTTCCTAAAATCACAGCTAAGAGAAATATTGTTTAAGGACAGAGTTAGAATATTTGACCTTAAAGAGCACAGCGTTTGTAAAAATTGACCTTCGTTGGGTTGTAACACGGAGCCGCGTGTTACAATATATCGACTAGTATTTATTGGACAGCCTTTCCTTCCAAAATAGCCTAGATAGCATCGATTTAGCTCTGAAGTTCCAACAAACCGTTCTCAATTTTCGATTATAGAACCGATACCAAGTTACATGATGAAGAGTATTGTATAGCATAGATAAGGTAATTTATCCAGTATACCGGGTTTGTCCTTATTGGGAACTCATCACATATTGTCCAGAATTAGTCGCGGATAGGGCTCGAACATGGGCACGTCTGCTTCGAATTCAGGTGCTCTAACCACTGAGCCACCCTGCCGCACGCTACACAAAATTTTCAGTTATATACCAACTAATGTTTATTGGTCAGCCTTTGCTTTCAAAAGAGCCTATATAGCATCCATTTAGAACTAGAATTCCAACTAACCATTCGCAGTCTATCACTATAGAACAGATACCAAGTTACATGGGGTATTGGTATAGAAATTAACAATTATATAGTTAAACGAACAGTGGTTGCGCGGGCAGTGTTAGCAATTAATTATAATCAAGGTTACAAAATTGATATAAACACCGGGTTCAATATGTACATACATTTGTCAGTATACAAATATGTATTAGGTGTTGCAAACCTAGTAAAAAATAGTTCAGTTGTGACCAGAAGGATCAAATAAAAACAACAAGAACGGAAAGTATAATCTCATGCACATTATTTTCATGCCAACTGGCGGCTCATCAGTAGTAGCCGGTATTACGCTCTTTAACCACTATCCCACATTCCTCACCCAAAAAATAGTGGTTAAAGGGCGTTATATCGGCTTCTACTGATGAGTCGCCAGTAAGCACGAAATGAATGTGCATGAGATTATACTATCCGTTCATGCTGCCTTTGGTTTATCCTTCTAGTCACAACTGAACTAATTTGTTACTAGGTTCGCAACACCTAATACATACTTGCTTATATAGTAGTTCTTCGCAACAAACAGTATTTAACTGTAATATATTGAATTGAATGATGTCATGCTTACCGCGAAATGTGATAACTGATATCGATGAAGGCCAGAGTGTATGGTTTAACTGGAGTAACAGGTGTTCAGAAATTGTTGTAATTCTCAATTTGGGTGAACTTTAGCATAAATTTATATCCATCAGGTTGGTATCATGTACCGACTCGGAAACCATAGTGTTAGTACCATGTACTTTTCGATACAATAATGTTGGTATCGGTTACTAACACAATAGCCATAGTGTTAGTATCCTTTACAGACTCGGTATATATAATATAGTAGGAATTAGCGTTGAAGTCGCATTGCCGTAGACTTTATATGATTTTAGCTTCGTTATTGAAGGTTTACACATTCGTCTAGGAGATTGTACCGTCCTATTATTCCACATTCTTCGACCAAATATATAGTGGTTAAAGGGCGTAATATCGGCACTTACTGATGAGTCGCCAGTAAGCACGAAACGAATGTGCATGAGATTATACTTTCTGTTAATGCTGTCTTTTATTTATCCTTCTGGTCAAACTGAACTAATTTGTTACTACGTTCGCAACACCTAATACATTCTTGCATATATATTAATTCTCCGAAACAAACAGTATTTAATTGTTATTTGGCTGTATAGTGTTGAAAAGGGAAATGCATCCAATAGACCGGTTTCGTCATTATTGGGAACTCATGACCTACTTTTCAGATTGCCGCTATTATTAAAAATAAATTCAAAGTAAGCATACTGAAAAAAGGCCTTCATCGATCGAGAAACAATGTTCCTACTAAGAAAGTTGGTCACAACAAAAGGACCAAATCATTATACGATGAAAGCTGAGCCTATTTGACTGCAATATAATTGAACACTGACCTGAAGCAGTTACCCACACCTGTGGTCAATTATTCAAAAATAAGGAGACTGCAGCAACATCATTATTAAATTTGTTCAAATCGGCGGCAGAGTCGAGGAGGGTGCAGAGAGAAAATGAAAACCAATCGGAAAATGGTAAGACTGCCGCAAAATTGCTAATAAAATTTCCGAATTGGAGGGAGGTTTGAGAAAAGCGCACAGCGAAATAGAAGTCCGATCAAATAATCAAATCGTATGAAGCAATAGAGCTTCCACAAATGTGAATAAGTCGTTAGACATGTTCACCATTTTTACGTTAATGTTCAAAGCAAAGCAAATATTACCTGTTGTGTAATATTATATTGTCGAACAAACTTGTTTTAAAATTGCTTTTGCGAAACTGGATTAATTGTAATTACTTGATCTGCATTTTGACTAACGCAGATTTTATTGTTATATCAGTTTTTTTAAATATTCCGGCTACCTTTATCGGTAGCCTTCTTTAGTTGGTCCATCCTCAAAAGTATAACAAATGAAACTAAAGAAGCAAGCGCGTTATTTCCTCTAGAAATATTATTTATACTTCAGACACCTTTCACTAGATATTCGCCTGTCACATGTGTGTGTGCATTTCCGTAACTGTTAGTTTCATCGAACTAAGTGAAACTAGAGCGGATGAATTAGAATTTGCCATTTGCATGCGTTAACTATTTGTTTTATACACTCCATGTAAAATGACGTAACTAAGATGACCCTCACATTATCGTTTTTTGGGGGATACCAATAATTCAAAGGCACACGTCATAAAAACATGCCAGGAGTGATAAAACTAGAAGTCCGAAAGACCAATGTTAAATGTCAATTCAAACCACTTAGGCTGTACTTAAGATAGACTAGTTAATAACAGTTATTGTCATACCATTAAATAGGCGCACGCCACGCATGTGAATGTGTATGTGTATACATAACTAAAAACCTCAGTAAAAATATGATTGATACACATGTTTGTACATCTAAATGAAACTGCAGTCAATAGACATTAATTTAACCTGTGCACGCGCCAGACAAATTATTACTTATAAATATTGTATTATTAGAATAATCTCAATAGGTAGGGTAGGGGTGCAAGACATAAAATGTGTTCAAATCACTAAGAGTTTTAAAGGCAAACGAGTAGTTAGAGATGAAATTTAGAAAGACTATATTCTTAATTATTGATTATCCATTACTTAAACAATAAGCCCACTAATTAGTCAATCTTAATCCGATGTTCTTAATCTTTTACTAGAGCTAGCTTCAGTTCACAATTCATGAAATCGAATTTTTCTTCCATTAGCTAATGCGGTATTTCAAATCGGACCTAACGATTTTTCAACAGCTGTTTCATTCATAATATTATTTCTGGATTTAATTTCGATAGATTTTCTAATCAATCTCGTCACCCTGTTGCGATTTCATATTGCTATGCGTATGCATTCCTCCTCACCTCTTCTTACTTTGATTGGGCGCATGGTCTCACCAACATACTTGAGACTACAATCATTGCATGGAATCTCATACACTCCTGATGTTTCTAAGGGTTCAATCTTTTCTTTTTGGTTATGGAGTATGGTGCCTAGTGTAGGGGACTGTTTTAAAACTGTCCTTATATTGTATTTTAAAGCTAATTATTTCACTGTCCTATTTAATATAGAGTCCAGTAATACCATGACCTTCCGCTCTACCTTCTCCTTATACGCTTTTATGTACCTCAAACTAGGATTAAATTTTTTCACGACGTCCATCATTTTTGCATATAATAAATGAAGTGGGTAACCATTAGCCTTGAATATATTGTGTAGTCTACTTAATTCTAACTTCCTATGCTTTATATCTGTTAACTTAAAAATTCTTAATTTTAATGACTTTAAGATACCGACTTTCATATGATACGGGTGATTGGAATTGAAATTAAGAAGGGTTCCTGAATAGATATCCTTCCTATATATATCTCTTCCTAATTTCTGACCATTTCTAATTATTTTGAATTTTCTTTCCGTTTTATTATTACCATGGTTCCAGATCATTAATATGTCATCCAAGAAACGTAGGTACAATTTAGGTTCCAGTGAAGTCTTATCCATAAGATTATTTTCCAAATAATACATAAAGATATTTGCTATTGAGACCGACAAAGATTCTCCCAATGAAACACCTCGAATTGGTTTATTAAATTCTGTCAGAAATTTAAAACAAGTAGAGGACATACATTTAAACATCATCTCCATGACGTGTCCAATCGTCATTTTGCTTCTTTCTATTATTAAGGGGTGATCAACTAGAAAATGTCGAAAACAATCCAGGGACTCAGTTACCGGTATACTCGTGTAAATAGATATAACATCTAAGCTTGCTAACCTATCCTTTTCATCTAGTAATCATTTATCAACAATTTCAAACAACTGATAGGAGTTTAGCAAGGTATGTTCTAAGAAATAGGAATATTTTCTTATTCTATGGCACAAAATTTTAGAAATTTTATATGTTGGGGAGTGTTGTACATTCACTATAATCCTTAAAGGATTTCCCGGCTAATGCACTTTAATTAACCATACACTCCGGAGTCAACTGTATCTCTTTGAATGAGAGTGTTACAATGCGTCGAATGCAATTCATCACTAGCAATCATATTATTGATTAATAATTTTACTTGCTCTTGTAACCTAACCTTAGAGTCTTTTGTTATTTTAGTGTATACTTCCGCATTACTTAACTGTTATATCATTTTATTAATATAATCAGATTGATTCATCAGAACTGTAGCTCCTCATTTATCCGCTTTTAGAAAAGTAACATTATTTGATACTAGCTCCTTTCTGAGACGTTTAATTTCTCAGTTAGGCTTAACTTTATCCTCTTGGTGAGTTAAAACGATTGAGGCAACTTCTAGTTCAAATTTCACCCTATTCTTATCTGAAAAATTTGTGCTGTTTTGAAAGCCTCTGTAATTACTTCATTTCTAATCGATCTTTCATTAGGTATAGCCATGTCTTATCCACGGCTAAGTAGTTAAATTTGATCATTCTTAAGATTTAACGTTGATAGATTTACCATTCTATTAGTCACGATTAAATTATCGCTTTCTTGGAGTCTATAAATTCCCAAATCAGCTAGTTTTTTATATTGTCTAATTCTTACTTTTTACTTTTATATTGCGGCCTTTATCATTGACATCCTCAATGCATTTAAAATCATCTGCGTACGAAAGAGAATTTAACATCGACCTTAATTTAGTTTTCTCTTTAACAACTATAAATTTACATTTAAATATATCACGTATCAACGTTTTTATAATATGTTTACAAAGATCATGCTTAAGGGACATGCCATACGCATTTAACTTAAAATTAAATTTAAAACGAAAACATTTAGGAATTACATTATGTTTTAAACAAAAACTTTAAAAAAAGAAATATTTGATACTTGCCTCACGAGTTAGATCTTCAGATCATCATATTTGTTATAACATTTAACGGCGTTGCAGCTATAATAAGAACAAGCTTGATGTGTTAAATATTGTAGGAACATGGCTTAATAATGTTAATGCTTATGCACATTCGTTTCGTGCTTACTGGCGACTCATCAGTAGGAGCCGGTATTACGTCCTTAACCGGCTCCTACATAGGAAATTATACCGCCCTATTATCCCACATTCTTGACCAAAATATATAGTGGTTAAAGGGCGTAATACTGGATCCTACAGATGAGTCGCCAGTAAGCACGAAACGAATGCGCATGAGATTATACTTTCCGTTCATGCTGCCTTTGGTTTATCCTTCTGATCACAACAGAAATAACTTTTTACTAGGTTCACAACACCTAATACATACTTGCATATATATTAGTTCTCCGCAACAAACAGTATTTAAAGTTACTGCTTATCAGGAATTTTTAGTGCCAGACATTTCAATGTTCCGTAAAGCTGGAACACTTAATGAGCGTGGTGGTTGAATAATCAATAATTTTAAATCGACGATACACGCCAAATTGTTACAAGATAGCGAAGTTAAAAGTTTTATTAAATTTATTTCTGTTCAGATTGCTGATGTGATATTAACTTTGATCTTAATACCGATGTATGCTCGTTTATTTGACAATAAAACATTTTACTTAACCGATGATCCTTTAATAATACGAATGTTTGATTCAATACCACTTCACTAGTTAGCGCAGTGTCTGTTCTATAATGTGATCTTTTGGGTAGCATATTAAAAAAATAGCTTTAAGTAGACGATATATGGGATTCAACAGAATAAAATGATGACCCAAAATTTGAGGTTGTATATAAATGACAATTGTGTGTGCCGTTCCTCAGAGAGGCTCTGTTTATATAACCCAAAAATCGAAGAATAAGTGCCCAGGTTTTGCTCCGCCAGTGGCGAATTCTGGATAAATTGAAGAGTTTCCAATAAGGACGAAATTGGTCGACTGGATGAATTTCTTTTCAACATTTTACAATGCTTCGTTTAGAATTAGAATACCTTTGATGGATTAAACCTACACATCTTCCATCCAATAGCTAATAATATCAGAAAATGTACAACATATAAAGTACATCAAATCCCATAAATATGTCGATTGAGACAATTTTATTATTGGATTTATCAAGATGCAAACAGAATGACATATTATACATAAGTGAGAAACATGAACAAAATTGTTTATTTGTGACGATGGCTAATTTAATGATATAATGCATAGTTTTTCTAATATAATGATACAGATAACAGGTACAATAATTTTAAGAAAATATATTACTGATCCTATTTATCCTGAGCTTTTGTTTTACCACGAAAAATTATTATCATAATCAACATTCAAATGACAAATAGGATCCTATATTTTTCCCAGTTCTGTACATAAATTGAAAAAAATGTCTTAAACAGAGGCGATTCTCTAAGCCATTTTTTCAATTTATTGTAAATTTAAAAAGAAAATATACTTTCCGCGGTATTTGTTACCAAAAGAGGAGAGATCGTCTTATATCCAGACCTAGTTCCTACTCCATGAGTTTGTCTTATTAGATTCATATAGGGAACTGGTCATTGATTCGAGGGAAATACTTTTATACAATAGCACAGCCTATTAAGCAACGAAGATTAAAGTGATAGTAACTGCAATCTGTTGGCATATATGGTGCAAGACACAGGACTAATATGTTTCACAACTTTTCTTAGTACAGATTCTAGCTTATTTGACAAAGCTTTTTGCATTGGATATCAAGCAGTGGCGGCAACTTCAAGGATAGGTCTAATCCAAATAATACACATTTTAATTGTATATCACTCGATAAGATGTTTCTCTTTATTAGCGCCCATCTGTTCTTAGCAAATGTGCTTTTCTTTTATATGTTTCTCAGCAGATATTGTACACTGAATAATTTTTCCTAAATCCTTGCTTTCTTGCTGAAGTTTGATCTCAAAGACACCATTAATCAAAGTATCACAAAAATAATCGTAATTAAATTCTGTTCTATTACCGAATATTAACGCCATTTTATTTTTTTGTCCTTTTTCAATCATAATATTATTAGATACCTACTCAAGCCATACAAATTTTGTATATTTTTTAGAGAACTCGATATTTTTGGATCTAGTGGAAAGATGACTTTTAAATCACCTTCAATTTTGCAAACTCGAACATTTAGAACCTTAGTCTGAAAATGCACAATTATGATTTTAAATAAAATAAGCTCAAATCTTTATCCTTGTGCAACTTTAGTTTTAACATTTAGTGATCTTGATTGCAAACTATTTTCGTGATTGCTCATTCTTGTCTCATATAAATAATATCTTAGTAATATAAAGATCGATATGTAATGAATCAATCGACTTCATAAAAGCATCAAAAGATATGGTATCAAAGGCTTCTGAGATATCAATAAATCTCATCGAGCGTAATTACATGCTTCCAAATTGAAAGAATTATAAGAATGGCCAAACTATGTTTCATAAGGCTTTGTTGGCTTGTATCAAAATCAACCGGCAACATAGATTGAAAATGATCTGGTATCTATTGTTCTAATATCTTTAAAATGAATGGATAATAGTAATTAATCTATGATCATTGACACACATTGGCTTACCAATCTTAGGCAACGGTTTAGCCATGATCTATAGAATATCGATTGGTATTTTTCTATCCTTTAAAATTCTGTCTATAAAGACACAGAGCGCATTCATAAAAGTTTAAAGCAACTGAAAGAGATTGTCAATCGACAAACAATGGTGATGACTTTGGTCTTTAGATTTTTTGTTTCACATTAATTTGTCTAATTTATCACTGTCAATTATAAGTTCTGATTTCTGGTTATAGGAAAGATCAATTTGGCCGCTGGTATGTCTTTTATTCGTAGATTAAGAGTTAATTTACCAATTAGTTCCTTCAATTCGCGGATAAATTCAAACTCAACTTTATCCACCGATAATATGAGCTTTAATTTATCTTTATATTTACTGTAATAATTTAGAATTTTTTATACTGGTCTTCAGTTTAGCCAATGTAATTCTTTCTTAGCTTTGACGGATAGCCAGTAGTGATGAATCAGTATCACCAGAAATCAAATCTAAAATCATGTTTAAATACTATTGATAAGGCCACTTTTTAATACATTGTCTCGTTTAAATCTAAATTAACATAATTTTCTATCAATTATTTCGGCATGGTATCCGTAAACGTAGACATATGAAATCCATTACTTAATAGCGTTAAATCATAAGAAACAAATTGATCGATTTTCATAAAATAAAAATATTCATAATGAAAAATTTCACTTAACACTCGGAAAAGATTACATTTATCTCAGGAACGCTGCATGTAAACGTTCTCAAAAGTAGGTTTCAGTCTTTTACTTCTTATAATTTTCGATCGTAAAATAAATTGTTTGTGGTCCAATTATTTACTGTGACAGTTAATCGACTCTATTTTTAAATATGTATGATCTAAGAATTCCAAACCTCTAGTTGTTTCGTTTATTATTTGCTTTAGATCGTGATTAGAGAATAGATTGTTTATTTCGTGATCATAAAATGTGAGAAACGTGGTTTGACCTGGGCACGAACCGGTGACATTCTGCGTGTAAACAAGAAGATGATTCATACAAAAATTAATCACATTTGGTCCTATCCGGGTTTTGATAGGCTGCTAAACTAATTATTCTTGGAGGTGTATATCATTTTGATGAAGTCAAAAATAAATTTTTAATGCATGCGTTCTATAAAATTAATCTTCAATGCGAGCTTTATTAAATGCCTAAACACATCGTTAATACACTATAATGTATTTTTGATCGTATTTTCAATATTATTTAGATATATAGAGATGAAAAATTTTCTAAAAATATAAGATCATATTTTTATAGACACAAAAAATATTTTGTATAATATCCGACCCATGCTGGAGCCCTGAGGCATTCTTGAGTTGACTCGCAGCCACCTAGATTGGTTATTATTAATTTGAACAGTCATGCTTCTTCTACATAGACAAAAGTCCAACAATCTCAAAATATATGAACTCAGATTTTGTGAACTTACAACTTTCAAAATAGCATCAAAGTAAACTAATTCGAAAGCTCTTCAAATTTCTATTAAGTTAATTAATGCATCAAAGCTTTCTCTCTTAGAGATACGATATGGTTCAACATGGAAAAATATTAGTTGTGGTTGACAGACATCTTGTAAATCCATGTTGATATTGTAAGCAACTCATTTACCATTTAAGTTCCATCTATGATGAAATAAATCGACCTTTGACGATTTTATTAAAAAAACAATGTAGGCTAATAAATTCTGTAGATAAAAATAAAATATTAGCTACTTACATTCCTAGATGACTTTTATTTCGAGATTTAATTTTGGTCATTAGACAAATTACTATTTCACATTAAAATTTAGGTCGTTTCTCGCTATTAAGCAAATAATTTCATGGCATTGCACATAAAATAAACAAATGATTTTTATAATTCCGGTATTAAAACACTTTAGATTTGCCCACTGGTAATACTGACTTTTTTAAACCTTGATATTTAAAAAAATATTCAAAAGTTTATAGCACAATTTTGGATAATATTTAAGGTTCGGCGAATAATCGTAAACAAAGAGTTTATTTCTTATCAACCATATCTACTCTAAGCTTTTCATACTTAATAGCAGATTGCAATTAAAAATAGGATCTATTTTTATTCTTAGTTTACATAAGCGCTTGTCTATATTTCTCGGAACAGTATCAATAAACTAATAAATTTGAAACAAATTATTCAAAAAATTAGACATCCAGTCAATAAAATCATTTGTGTTCAGATGCATAAAATACCGCGATAACACATTTTAATAAGTCTGTAAACATTTTAAATTTATTCTCAAAGATTCTAAATGTGCGTCAGAAATCGTAGCTATCTTCATTTTCATAGTTGGATTTTCTCATTTCTAAATAATTTGCTTATGATCCATTTCATAGACATAATTCATCACATTACAGTAATAACGAATCACAAATTCAGTCTCTAAATATACACGATCTAAGCATTTCGAATCCCTGGCTGTTACTTTAATAATTTGTACAATATCATGGTTGGCAAATGCATTAAATATATCACCCTTTTAAACTAATTAAAAGCAACTAAAATAACGTTATATCTCTGAGAATCGAATGTCAACTATCAATCTCAAATAATTTTGTCTATAAAAGACTGTGAGAAGTGGATTATAAATTTGAATAAAAACTATCCATAATAAAATTATAATTATTGAAATATAAAAGGTTAGCGTTATAAAGGGATTTCGTATATGCAGGAATTCAAACATGTCATTTATCAACCAAACAGCTTTACAAGGGGCGAAATACAGAGGGATATTTACTTCATGATTCTCAATAATCTAATTGAACTGTTTCAAATATAATGAAAAATTCACAATGATTTTGCTTTTCAAAATCCAATAAAATGTATATTTTGTTCTTAATGCTACAAATGCTTGCATGAAACATCGAAAAGCTAAGCTCAAGTATCAACGTTTCTATTCCATAAATATAGTTTGGCTTCGTCATAATCCTCTTTCTTTTGCTCTGTGGCTATTATCAACATCAGATTTTTTTACTCCATTTAGTATAATCACATTTTCAATGTTCAATTTTAAAAGTTTTTTTACGTCAGTACATGCCATGCATTTAGATTCACCTATTTATTGGCAAGAGTTATTTATTTCACGTTTAGTACTAGCTTCGCAAGATTATCGAATTTTATCGCTATTTAGCAGACATATTTATTCAAAGAAACTTCTTGTTGCAATTAATAAAATCTCTTCTACATTCGGTAGCATACGTTTTATACTAGTCATTTTGTCCAATTCTGTTCGTCGATTTCTTAGACAGCTTGAGAACTACCCTCTTTGGTCGATCAGATTTTTCAGCCCTCGAAACTTTTAATCCTCTTTGCATCCGTAGACTCGTCAATCGTCTTTGTCAATGACGTCTACTTTGTCGTAGTGTTGTCTTCTGGAAGATTAAACAAAAGTCCTGTCATATAAAACATTTTGTCATGGTCCTGTTGACACTCCTCCACTGATTGAAGTGAAATAAATTTACACAGTAATACAGTCATACAAACCGCAATGTTTGCAGCGATACAAACTGTAGTCTGCTAGCATACATAGTTCAGAGGACAAAATTAATATGCCTGAAAACGTTTCTTCTTACAACATTTCTCTGGTTTGACAATCCTCATCCAAAGGGTTCCGAATAATGACTTCGTATTCCAAAGTAACTCTAATACTGATAATATACACGTGGGACTGTATGTAAATCAGTAAGACCGGATATTAGGAAGACAATTAAAAATACATTTGGAATTAAAATAAATATAAATATATCTGTCTTGAATGAGGATATCACATTTGCCACAAGTTGTGTTTTATTCCTGCGCGTATTGTGTCAACCCTGAAGATGAGACTGGAAATTCGGTCTCAAAAATTATGAAAAAGAACAATGGAAAATCTTGTTCCAACGTCATTTTCAGACAATCAGCTGATGGAAGGCTTAAAAAAGAAGGGACAAGTGAGAACCCATCAATCGAGGCCAAAAATCAGATCACCTGAAAATGATCAAAATTCAAGATTTTACCGACCTAAGAGTGCTATCAATTGTCCCGCACAAGAAAAATGCGGTCAAATCGACAACAAGAAGGACAGCACTGCGCAACGAGATTCATCATTTAAAAATTATTTAAATAAATAAAATAAGCCTAATAAATATTATTCCTATGGCTTGTTTTTAACGCTTGCTTTTTTGGAAATAAATTTCAATCATAGTTGTTATAAAAATACCTAATCGACCTTACATATATAGTGTTATGTTATTCTTAGAGAAGTCAATATATTTACAATCAATTGTGATGATGATTTTCAGGTCATTGCAAAATTTGAATGTTCAACCATTAGGGAGCTTATTTCACAAATTCGCTATATCCTTGCGACATTTCACTTATAAAA
The DNA here is from genome assembly GCA_029291075.1 of Eudiplozoon nipponicum. NCBI lineage: Eukaryota > Metazoa > Platyhelminthes > Monogenea > Mazocraeidea > Diplozoidae > Eudiplozoon > Eudiplozoon nipponicum. The sequence continues at coordinate 121,230 of JAQBSW010000443.1, forward strand.
TTTAGTATTCTGGATCGCATATTGTTTACTTGCATTATTATGCTTCTGTCATATAATTAATAGCTAAGTAATTTGAAGATAATCCGATCCATAATTAATGAGCTATTCGTCGTCATAATATTATGAAAAATAATGGAGTCTGAGGCTTTTCAGATTTAAATAAAGGCGATCACAGCATCTATATTCTGCCTATTTGGTGTAATGACATTCTTCCCAAGGAGCATAATGCTTTCAATTTTGATTGAGCTTTCGTTAACCATAGTCTGCCGGTAAAATAAAGTCTAATATTTTTCAACGAATGAGAAAAGTTTAATTATGAATATTTTTATTTTATGAAAATGACAAATGTTTAATAATTTGACATGAAAAATTTTATTAATATGAACAAGATCAACTGCACCTCTTTTGCTCAACGATTTGAATTTTATAAATAAAGAATACCGAGACATTTCAAATTCGTGAATTTTAATGTCCACATGAAGCAATTTTTCAGCCCATTTTGTAAAATTAAAATCATTGTTTTTTATAAGATTACACGGCAAAAAGTATTTGTACTTCATACTTCTAAAATTTGTATACAATGATGAGTATATATATTACGATTTATCTATATGTGCGATGTAACCTTTTCGCCTAACCTGGTCGGTTTCTTTATCTTTATCTTGCTTGATTTAGTCACCAAACCCCTACGCATTCCACAGTTTTCAAAGTCGATAAAGCCGCTGGTACTCCGCTCTTTAGAATGGTTATCGAAACGGTTGACAGACGTCCCTTGCTGGCCTCAACCGCTTTTTTTGTTTCCTATGTGGAATTTTGCTTAAATTTCCTTGTTGAAGCCAATTTCTTTTGAAAGAACCTTGGGTCTCTACCTATATATACCCTATTAAATGCATACATCTCATTTTTATTGAACATTATTTCAATTTCAGTCATAACTGGGCTTTTAGTTAGCTTGACAACGATTGGTCTCAGTCGATATAACGTTTTTTGCACTCAGTAAAATTTCACCATTTCAATTTCAGTAGACTTCCATATAATCTCATTAAATTACCCGACATCCTGCAGGGGCTCTTATACTATTAACTAATGAGAGCCACAAGGATGACAAGTCTGTATCAGGCAATGTGTTTTTAGGAGTCTGATAGATTCATTTTTCCTTCTGCATCTATCAGGCTCATTATGCTATCTGTGTCCTCGAATTTAAGTTTAGCCTCCATTTTATAAACAATTATTTATGCCTAATTAAGTAATAGACAAAGGATTGTGCAAATTTTAGGGCAAAAATGCACACCTTATGTTTGATATAGAAAGAGATTTGACACGAAAATCTAAATTACCTGTTCCTTAACATTCCCAATATGTACAAATATTAAACTCAATTCATGATTTCAACAGTAGATTTGAATGTTAAAAATTGTAAAATTAATAAGAGAAACAGTATAAATACTAAAACGTATTTCAACATAGTATGTTCTCCGACTTGTACGAATATTTTCTTTTGTAATAATGTTAGTTTCAGTTCGGCCACGGTGGTTTCAATTGACCAATTAATTGTTGTTTTATTTTTGTCGTAGGAAATATCTTCGTCTACTCGCCCTACTTTCATAAAAAGGCGTCTAATAATAGACGCAAAACTTGTACTTTGGCTGTCGTTAAACTCTTGCGGAACGAGTTATGAATACGGTTGCCCCTGACGACGAAGTTGTGCATGAATCATCTGTTTCTTGCATTGCTCATTCGCCTGACGTTGATATTGCGCGTCGAGATTGTAAATCGTTTGAGCTTGTTGTCAGTGTCGTGAGTAATGCGTCTTTTGAATGCTGATGAATTGACGTTGGTACAACGAGTTTGGGTTTCGCACACAAGAATTGGCCATGGAACGGTGTTATTTTTAACTCACCTAGTCATTCAGTCTAGTCATCCATCCAGATTAACTGGGGATTGCAACGATCCAGCATCACACAATCCTCCATTCCATTATCTTCTTTGACGAAATTTTTTGTCTGTTATCTTCTTGAACATGTAAAACTGAGTCAGACAATTTTACCTATTTTAATTAGCCACATAAGCATGCGATGCAGATATCAATTCGGACACACATGACACTTTATTTTCATTTATCTGGTCTTTGTCGGAGCCAAGCAACACATATTTTTCTATAAGCTCTACAGCAAATCAATTTATGTAACTAGAGGCCACAGCAGAACAACTTCGGGTGTCTAGTAGATCTCCAAGCAGCCTTAACGTTTCTCCATATACCAATTCTGCTATTGAAGTTCCTAATTGGGCCCTATATCCTTTGCGCACGGCCATCATTAATGCATAATGATCGTGTACCTCGCTCGTACCATTAATACACCTTAACGCAGCTTTCATTTCACGATGCAAACTTTTTACTATCCAATTTACTCGGGGATTGTACGCGCTAGAATGCAGTATTGAGAGATCTTATGAAAAGCCCTGACATGAATTACTACCGCGATCACTAATGACCCTTACCAATACGCCATATTGCAAAACCTAATTATGTAGGAACGCAAACAAGACATCTTTTGCTGTCAATAACTTCAAAATTGTACCTCAAACTGACGACTGAAACGATCAACTGTTGTAAGCAAATGCTTTTGATTGTTGACTTCGGTCATTTCGACAATGTCCATACGTTTTTGTTTGAAATGTCCGTTTGGTATCCCGTAATGGAAATCTGACTTTGGTGAGAGGTAAAAAACTTACCTCAATCGGTATCTGATAATACGCTTTTGGAAGATCTAAAGGAGAGGATAGGAGTCATCCTTGGTCATTGAGTTTAATAGACGATAGTTCCTACAAACACTCCATTGTACCGGTTCAGGTCTAGGGACCACAACTATTGGGGAATCAAATTTAGAATTTGACTTCCTACAAATTCCCCATTTGCAAAGTGGCGAAATTTGGTAACGGTGATGTCATATTTGTGTTTAGTCAAACGTTGATTCTATGGTGAAAAATGCAAAAAATTCACCAATTCATTATGTTGTTCTACTTCTGTTTTAAATGCATTTTTTCTCACGAATGGCTGCGCAATACGAGCTTAAAATGTTGAATCTCCGCGATATGCGTTCCCGCGTTGTCATTTTACACTATCAGTTTCGCACAAATCCGATTAATTCACATTTCCAAGTATGCATCGTTTTTTCGTCTTATTGGCTGGTAGCGTATTCGTCCCTTTCTTCCGAAGGCTTCAACGTCGTTTATGCTAACCACTGGAAATGAGGTACGATCTAAATTTCGTTGGCTGGCAACGTCTCAGTATAATATTTCCCGTACCATCCTCAGGCCTTTAAACATATATACATAGTACAATATTCTCAAAAGCAGATGTGAGCAAATGTGGTAACCTCGTTTCAAAACAGTTCTATTATGTATATATATATATATATATATATATAAATCTATCGACTCATTAATGGTTTTAAACAAAGAATGTATATCAGTAACTAAATTCTATATATGCATATGCATGGAGCACATGAAAACATCAACTCAACAACTTTATATATATATATATATATATATATATATATATATATATATATATATATATATGTATTTATATACTACAAATGGCCGACCAAACTATACATCAGTACAATTACAAGTATCTCAAATTCCCAATATATTTAATCTCATCGAGTATGCAGAATCCTAATTTAAATGGAGAGAGAATTTATCGAACATGTGTGGTTTAGATTCAATGTACCGATGTAAAATGAATAAAGTTAAAAATTAAAACAGAAAAAGACAAACAATTTTGATTTTCCGGTACTGTCTTTGGCGGAGAACTAATATATATGCAAGTATGTATTGTTTTTTCACATCTAGTAACAGTTAGTTAAAATATGACCAGAAGGATAAACCAAAGACAGCAAATTACCTCGGTAGAAAGAAAGTGAAGGTAACAGGGACGTTAAGGTTAAAAATTAATAGAGAGGACGGAAGAGATAGTAAGGACAAACAATAGGTAACCTACATATATGTTCTCACATAACTAATAATATGCACGTTACTAAATTAACTGACATATAGAAATTATTGTATATAAATATATGTCCATTTTTACAAGATAATTATTAATATATATATATATATATATATATATATATATATATATATATATATATATATACGCAACCGTGTGAGATTAATATATGTGAACCTTATGTAAATTCACGAAATTTTTAGTAAATATATCAAAGTATGTATATAATTATTTATTAGCTCATTGTTTATTATATCCAGTTATAATATGTGAACAATTTACTGAATAAGGTTTTTGAGAAAGATAAGAATAGAAGTAGATACGAATTTATATCGTTCTAGGTCATTCTGATAGATTTTGGTTTAAAACACTTAGTGCTGAAATTGATAACATATTTAATCGAAAAGACATCTTTGGTTTCGATTATGACTGCACAATTTCATAAGTAAATTAATATTCACGTTAAATTTGGAATGCTACATACTTTGAATAAAACCGAATTTTGAAATCTAATATACATGCATGTATATAATTATTATTTTTATTTTATTAGTTGATATATTGTTAATGTTGTTTAAACTCTGAGTGCGACTTAGCAGTAATGCAGACAATTTAAAAAAATTAAATATTACATTTGATTTGTGATTAACTAACATACTACTGATTTTATAAATTTTATATTATTGTAGTTGCAAAATTCTTCAGATTCTTTTTTACACATTTACTTGATTTAGCATTGTTTGCATTTTGTTTTATTGTATATACCCACCTGAGTCAAATATATTTCCTAAATTGCAAAAATGCCTTGACTTTATTATCTTTGATAGATCATATGTGAATTTAATCCAAATAAAAAATTCTATTCTGTTATTTGCTGCACGAATTCTGGGATGTTTTCTAAGAGATGAGAGATAAAGTTGATAATTTAACCGGAATTCACTATTTTCAGCAATTTTCCTTGGGCTAGAAGACCAAAGGTTCTCGGCCACATGCTGTTTTCCGATATAAGTATTTCTTTAAGTTCACTTTAAAAATAAAACATATTACAATTAACTATATTAAAACTACTTTAAGTGATAGTTTTCTGGCTGGCTGAATCACGTAGTGTACCTAGATAAAAATGAAAATCTTTAAAGAAAGAACCTATATATAAATACCTAAAGTTCGAATTGATATCTTCCTCGTTATAGAAAAAGTAGTTTAATAATTGTTTCATCAATACATGACAATTCTTGTTATGATTTGCAGCCCATTTGTGGTCAAGAAAAATGGTTTAAACACCGTACCGTGTACTAGCAAAAAACAGGAACGTAACCAAAACTTTGCTGCCAAAAACTGAAAACTTAAAAACGAACTAACGAAGTGGACAAAAACAGCGGAGACTTTCTCAATTAAAACACTGTTAAATTCAGCAGATCACAATATTAGTCTATTAACACAAACTTTGTTTAATAAACCAACGTAAATTTTAAATGACAAAAAATTAAAATATTTACTTTTATTCACCTCCACAGATGCATTTTGTGAAAAATGTTTATTTTCATTGGCAATGTTTTAGGGTTTTTCTTTTTTGACTTATTAAACCATTTATAGTTTTTCCCCTGAAGGATGTGGTAGGATTAACCTTAGTTGAAATTTAATATTGCTTCTTATCTGATTTTACATATCTCCAGTAAATTAATTCCAATTTGCCCAATGACTTCAATGCAACACCAAAATTGATATGAACGATCTTGGCTGCGAAGTATAGGTAATTTTTAAAATTAAATTATCATTGCTTGCGCGGGTGGTGATAATATTTATTCAAATAAAGTTTTCGATTTTGATATAAATATCATACAAATTGTACATATAGACATTTGTCAATATAAACTAAGCATAGTTAAATGTAAAAAGGCATTTCTTCCAGGAGACGGGTTTTGTCCTTACATGGAACTCATCATGTCAGGATAGATTTCGGGTGGCTAGTTCGAACTTTATGTCTATAGAGATACCATTTGGGCTCCACCTGAAGAAGTGATTAATAGAAAACACTAGTTGGTATATAATTGAAAATTGTGGGTTGCGTGCAGCATGGTGGCTGAAAGTCACAGTATCCGAAGCAGATGCGCCCAGATTCAAGCACTGTCCGCGGCAAAATTTGGACAGAATATGAAGAGTTCTCATTAGGGCTAAAACCGGTATACTGGATGAATTGTCTTTTCTACACTTTCTAATGTTTAGTTTATAATGTTAAATATAAATATATATATATATATATATATATATATATATATATATAATGGGGATGGTGTTTATATCAAGATCGCAACCTTAAATTAAATAAATGTAGGTAATTTTGACCAAATTTTTCGTGCTAAATTTCTAAGTTTTCTAGGCACACCATGGAATATATTTTAGGCAGCGAGATACACTCCGGAGTTTTTAAATAAAGTTTTTTGTATTAAATTTTATTTATTTCTACCATAGCAATATTATACAAAATTAGGATGCAGAGAATTCGATCACGAGTCTTCGGAATTCAGGTCAATGTTTGAAGTTGTAAAGAATGAATACGCCTGCTCAGGAAGTCAACACAGTTGCTCTCGCTTTCGCAACACAGAGTCTTTGATCTTGGGCCTTAGGAAATCAAACCTATAAGGGAAAGTTGACAGTAATGGGGAGGCTAGTTTAAAAGACAACCCGGTTTCTCTGGTCTTTGCCAGTATCGTTGCAATTTTTATTACTAATATGGTGGATCAGAGGCTTTCATTTGATTACGGAAATAAATAAATTGTACCGTGGACTTCAAAGAGGTTGTTGCAAATAAAACCGACAAACCATAACTTGATATAAGTATTGTCAAACCAAGTATGCATTTACGTAATAGCAATAGGGACTTCCATGTTTTTATAGTGAGAGCTTTTTATTTACCATCCTTTGACGCTGTTACTAAAATTTGATTTGGCTGAAGCCAGAAAAACACATTAGTCCTTCTGATTTAGTCGCAATTATCAAAGTATCAAATAGTTATGTGACAAAGACATTTCAGTAAATACAGAAATATATGTGATTTGCAAAACGCCTTCTAATTTTACAAATGTTGCTTTGAATATCAACACATTTGATTCAACTTATTTGTTTGAATTAATGAAAACATTTTGCTCTCATACCAAGTCGTAAAGAAGTATTCCATTGAACTAATGAAACTGTAGTTAACTTATTTACACAAATTTTGCCAAAATGATAAGATAAATGGGATGAATTATGCGGAAATTAATGCTGTAGGTTGCCAGGAAACCGGGTAAGCTAAAAACTCAAATGGAAATAAGTATTTACAAACGGCCTTATTTCCAACAAAAATGTGAATTCATTGTTCCCTTCTTGTGTGCAAAAACAAACAAAAAAAAGTGAATATTTTATAAAATTAAAATGGACTGGTTTTGATAATGGAAGTTATGGGGACACAGATAAGACGCACCACGCACGAAAGAAATACCAATACATTATTATTCAAATCAAGTTTACCAGCTTGAAGTAAACACCAATCCCGTTTTCTATAGCCAGTTTGGCTATGCTGTACGGCGACTGGTTAAATCCAGTGGGATTGGAGTTTCCTTCAAACACGCAAACTTTGTATGAATAGTTGTTAGCACCACGCGCTTTATCATTGATTGTTTAAGTTGAATTATTTATAAGGTCTCTGATAACACTATAATGACACTCCACACTAAGGGACAGTTTCCTGCTTCCTTGGCTTATGATCCTATCAGTGGATACATTAAACGCCAAAAATAGCTAAGTTTGACAACTTATTTTTAAACCTTTCGAGTTAGAGTGGTTATAGAGATCGAAGAAACGTCTGCGTCGAGAAGCAGCCGATATTTCCCGGATTTATTTGCGATGCAGGTCCGCGAACATTAACTCTGAGCGAAAAAATAAAATCTTAATTTAATTTGATTAAGAAAACATCTGTTGAAGCATAATTTTATTACAATCATATATATATATATATATATATATATATATAACACAGATAAAACAGCCATTTTAGTTTCGCTAGAACAAAATTTCACTGTAATATTTAGTACATTATGTAGCTCATTTCGAAAAGCAATGAGAATTAATTCGGATTGAATTCATAAAATATGCATCAACAACATCAACAAATTGAAATGTACAACGCGCATGCTGAATTAAGCACGAAAAAACCAGTCACCAGTTTATAATTAAATCAGGCATAAACTTCCCTTGTTTATTTAGCTGAGAATTAAGGATAATGGATACAACAGTTTCATTTGTGTGTAGCTACTTTTTCCTATTTTTCATTTAAGCAAACCTGGAATTTTGCCTAATTTAAACATGATTTTTTATGAACAATTTGCTCAGCTATTGTGGAAATGTGCGCCCATTTGCCAGCCGCCCTTAGTCTTAAAAGCTTTTGAAATCACTTCTTTAGTAATCAGAATCAATTATCGATAATATCAATAATATTATATCCCATAAAATGTGCGGTCTTAATCGATGGCCTGGACATTACAGACCTACTTTCTTGAGCATCTGCATCAATCCCGATCCGTAAAACTATGCCGAAATTATAAAACAATTTGGAACGCTACTCTCAAACTGCTGTTAGTGATGAAAAAATTTCGCAAATTTCCCTGTTAATCGCTACAATTTTTCGGGATTTTACGATCTTCTTCTGAACTTATTTCAAAATTTTGGCGAAATAATTTATAATTCATTGAGTCAATCGAATTTTTTATTAGATGAGATGAGGAGACTCTGATGGTCGCTTGTGTAATTCGAACATTATACACGTATTTAAATGATTTTATTTCATTAGAAAACTATCGTAGTATAAGCATAATTACATTTGTATCTAGATCATGTGTTTCGATTATTATACGCCGTCTGAGTACTTTCTGTTATTTAGATACTTGTAAAATCAATTATTCAAATCAAGTTTGCGAGCTTAAAGTAAATACCAACCTGATTGTATTTAAACAGTCGTCGAATAACATAGCAAAACTACCGCCATTCGCACACACAATTACTGATTGTTTAATTTAATTACTCAAATATGTGTGACGAATGCTGCAAAAAGTTAATGTTCGCGAACACATAGAAATTGTGCTGCCGAAATTTCCAGTCAAGTAAACTGTATACGAGACTTCTAGAGATGAGAGCCGCATATTTAAATTTGATTTCCATATATATTCAATGCAGTTTGATCCTCGATAGTCAGTTTGCCGTCGTACTATGATGATCATGGAAGGTCGAAACGCGTCAGTGCGTTGCGGCTGGCGGTAGTTTTGTTATGTTATTCGACGACTGGTTAAATACAATGGGATTGGTGTTTACTTCAACCTAGCAAACTTGATTTAAAGCATTGTTACCACAAACCGCGCAATCAATAATTGTTAAATTGTATTGCCTATATATGTTTATGTGGCGAATGCTGCAAACAGTTAATGTTCGTGACTGCATAGAAATTGTGCAGCCGACATTTCCAGTAAAGTAAAATGTATACGAGACTTCTAGTGATGAGAGCCGCATATCTAATTTTGCTCTCCATATATTTCTTTTGCGGTTTGATCCTCGCCAGTCAGTTTGCCATCGTACTCTGACGATGATTGTGGAAGGTCGAAACACGTAGTACGTGCGACTGGCGGTAGTTTTGCTATTTTGTTCGACGACTGATTAAATAAAATGGGATTGGAGTTTACTACAAGCTCGCATAATTGATTTAAAGAAATTTTAACACCATCCGCGAAATCATTGATTGTTTATTTGTATAATCAGGTTGGATTCCAGAAACGACAAGGTTGCAAAAATCGTTTTTGTCTTAAGTTAAGTACTCATACAGAAAAATTTATATCGCCTTTGGAAAATAGTTGTTTCACCAGAAATTAGCTATACAGTGGATCACATCGATCGAATTCATATTTTGTAAAAAATATTGCATGCGCTCTATATTTATGAATATTGTACGTGCTTTCTACAGAAACAAGTTTGGTCGCGTTAGTGGGTTTCCATTTAGACTTGATCAACTTTTTCGTAAATAATTTTAATTTTACCTTGATTTATTTTAGACTATTAGTTCACATTATTTCTTTATCATTACTATTATGTCATAAATTTCATTTTTAAGGTTGCTCATAAGTAAAAAAATCAGTTTTTAAATGTGTTTTATTTCTGTCTGAAATGATGTTTAGTGATGAACGAGGAGGATAATTTAAATTTCATTTTTTCGACCTTAAAATCGTACGAGCAAAAAATGCAATATGTTGCTAACTGTAACAGGCAAGCAACATTTACGGGATAGGTAATTTATTACATAAATACGAAAACTTAAGCACCGCAAATGACAATGATTATATACATAACCCGCGGGATCTATAATTTGTTCAAAAAACGTTGAATAAACAGCTGTAGTTAATAAGAACTATTTATGTTGTCAATTGGTTTCGAGACCATTTATAGGAAGTAAATATGTGACTTGGCAACAAACACCAAAATGTGGAGATAACTAAAAGACAATGTCATGATTACCCTATAAGGATAAAATTCTCCAATTTTTACAGAAAAAAAAGTAATTATGCGCACAGAAATCACTAACATTCCGGATATTGGGATTTATCTCATCTTCAAAAAGCCAAAAGTTGCGCGATTTCATACTAAATATCAATTACCTCCATTTAATTATATAGGCAAACATTTACAAATTTAAGTGCCTGCACAATAATCATTATAAAGTCAAAAATAGATGGAAATTGTTTAAAAAAAATAATCAAGGCTTATCTCAGATCTTCATTCGGGGTACAAAATTCCAGCCGGAAACTCCGTCACAATTTCACACATAACTGGGTGAGTTTGTTTGGCAGACATATCGAAAAGATTGATTCATTCTCATTTGCACTAGAGAATTATTACTAAACCCTGAGCACAAAAAATTATCCCAGCCATTTTATGATATTTAATTGGCACAGCATAATCTTATTCTTAATTTGAAATGCAAAAAAACTCCGTCGTTTACAATACCAGCATTATCCATCATACAGGCACCACATAAGTAATAATTTAATAATTGGTTGGCAAATTAGCTGGTAAGGCAATGACATCGAGAGCCTGTCTGTAATGAAGGAAACCACACACACACACATACACACACAAACACACACACAATAGATAGTCAATTAATTTCAGTATCACCAATAGCGTTTTTAAAAATGAAAATAGCGTCACTGAACTGCGCCAAAGTTTTAAAAGAGAAATAATTCACAGAGTCTAATGGTTAACTTATTAATATAATCAAGGTTGTGATCTTGATATAAATACCTGACCCATTAAGTACATAGTTTTTTCAGTATAAACTAATAATCGCTTGGTGTGAAAAAGGCAATTCATTCAGTAGACCGGTTTCACCTTTATTGGGAACTCATCACGAAATAGCCAGAAATTGCTGCGGACAGGACTCGAAACTGGGCACGTCTGCTTCGGCATCTGGTGCTCTAACCACTGATCTACACTCGCGCAAATTACACAAAATTTTCACTTATATACTTACTAATCTAACTCGGTTAGTCTGTCATCATCTTTTCACGTGGAAAATATTCAGTATTATAGTGCCTTAAATGGTCAATCGACGTAAAACCAACATTACCAAATTAAAAAAAAATATCATACTGACCAGAAGAGATATTAATATAAAAAGTGTATATTCTTTTATAGAAATTAATTGACAAAGTAATCTATAACCGGCATTAGGAAGCAAATGCAGTGCATTAAGCAGATCGACTTCGTCCCTTTTGGCCACTAGTATAGATTTTCTTAAAACTGATCCAGGGTAGATTTGTTTCAGACTTTCAATTTATTCACTACATCACCGAATCCCCACATTGTATAAATTTTGTATGAAAATATTTGTTAGTTACCCGCCACTTCAGACGATTCTCATTCCGTATCACCTACCGAAATTTGAGATCAACAGCAATACCACATAGGATCCACATGAAGAAAGACTGACAAAAACTTATGTTCAAAATAGCACGATATGCCGGGCTACGATAGCTTACTGGACGAATCGTAATACGCCGACGCAAATGCCTTCTGGTTCATATTACGACTGCCGCATTTAAAAAGGTACTTAATCAGAGTCAGGCAAAATGAAACAGGTCTACTTTATACATTTCTTTCGGCGTCTTAACCATTAATTAGTTTATATTCACAACAACCACACAATTAAATCCTTCCTTTATAAGATACATCAACAGCTCATTCCCGGAAGCAGGGTGTTTGTCTTGTAATGACAAGTTGGGCAAGAATAGTTTGAAATTTAGTTTGAAATCGTCGCCAATTAGGATAAAATTGAAAGAAAGACAGACCACAAAACTTGCATTCAATACGTGGCTTTGGTGGTGTGATGGATGAGGTTCGGTACTTAAGCAAATGCACTGTGATCCAAATCTCGATCAAGGAAGTTCTTGTTAATACTTTAGCAGTGCCTAGTATTGATGAGATCGGTCGTCTATATGAATTTTGTTTACTATTCTATGCCGTGTTGTGTTCCAACAGAATCACAATATATAAGTAATTTCTACTTATAAACTTCATTAATGGTAAACAAAAGTTGAATCTCCACGTTTGGCGTTCGCGGTTTTCACATTACACTATCAGTTTCGCAAAGATCCGTTTGATCCACATTTCCAAGTGCGCACCGAGTTCTTCTTATTATTGACTGGGTGCGGATTTGTCCCTCTCTTCCAAAGGCTTCAACATCGTTCATACCAAAAAAAGTTATACAAAGTTTTTGTTTACTTTGTACAGTAGAAATGAAAGGCCTAACATTATTTATATGCAAATATTGATACAACTGTTTATATAATATTAATTGCAAATGATTCCGAAGAGCTAAAAAAGAAATAGGAATGTGTTGGCTCGCTTTGAACGGTATCTTTGTGAAATTTTCTCGTATTGTGCATTTTTGTCAACTTTATTTAAATGCAAATACACTGGATGTGAAAGGAACGAAATGATTTCCTAACAAACGTCACTCAACAGATCAATTCATTCAATGCAAACGAATGATTGACACTCAGTGGGACAGCTCACTTTCAATTAATAAGTTCTGAACTTTTTTGCACAATAGAAACCAAATTCATGAGATTTCTCCTCAAGTGGTACAATTATTTATTGCATTGAACTTACGAAATTGACTAAAACATTCACCATTCTTTCATCTTGATTTATACCAAATGATTTAGTCGAGTAAGTTTAATTTTAGACGAAATATTCTACAATGTGTTGTTATAATTTTAAGCAAAAATTGAATCTGTTGCAGTCTTGTATCTTTCTAATTATCAAGGGAGTCTTTATCTGATTGTAAGAGTTACTTCTTACCATTTTTCCATGTTGTCCGGCTCTTATAAAATGGGACTTGAAATTCTTTTATATATGCTACCTGGAATGAATAATTAAAACTTCACCCTCAAAATCAATGGTATAGTAGCTGGCGAATTTGAATGAATAAAGTGGTATTGGTATACGGTTAAGCTCACGAAAGCTTTTAAATAGTGCAGCCGACAAACTGGTAAAATACAAAGCATGTAAGACAAGCATGTGTCTGAGGCACATTTTTAGTTTTAAAATCATCACCAATATCATGGGTTAGTTTGGTGAAACAGCTTTCCGTCGGGATGTGGTGAATGGCAATTAAAAGCGAAACACCTCATTTCGTAAACCTTATGGTGATTAAGCAGTTTTGGAGCTGTTCAAAATGCGATTGGCGTTGATTTCAACCAAGACAACATGATTTTTTAAATATATATATATATATATATATATATATATATATATATTATATTATATCATATATATATATATATATATATATATATATATATATATATATATATATATATATATAAACGCTATTTGCTCATAATTATGTATGCGTTGAGTACGCTGAATGCAATGCTGTAATTAAAGTGACTGGAAGAGTGAATCGTAAATCAAATGAGGTTAGACTTTAAAGTGGATTGAAAATATTGTTCGAGATTAGTTTGATTTTCTTTATCGGCGAAATACCGTTTATGCTTTTGATATCGAATACCATCTAGCCTTGTTTAATATTCAACGTGAGATTAACTCTTTACTTACAACGGTAACGACGGAAACAAAAATTGGCGAATTTGTTTATGCCAACATGAGAGGCAAATTCGATAACCTCGCTGGATCGAGTTGGCATAAAACGAGAAAGCAAACAAACAGTGCCTGTAGTTATGAGGTAATACCAAGCCACTATCCGGATTTGCTGCGCCCGGCTACAGTTACATCAATCAGCATATCCAAAAAGTCAGACATAAGCTAATTACTACGCAATCAAGTTAATCGAATGGCTCTAGTCATTAAACGAACATTAGATGCGTGAGTGGGGAAAAAATATTCAGCTCGAAGCTATGATCTGGATGAATACATCAGTTCCATTTAATACATACATTTGTCCGCATAAACTAAGCATTGTTTAATGGAGAAAGGAAATTCATCCAGTAGACCGGCTTCGTTCATATTGGGATTTCTTCACATATGGCCCAGAATTGACCGCAGAATGTGCTCAAAATTATGCACGTTTGCCTCGGAATCTGTTGCTTTAGCGACTGAGCAGCAGAATGGCTCTTTTATTAAAGCAACAGATTCCGACGCAGACTTACTCAGGTTCGAGCCCTGTCCGCGGCAAATTCTGGCCAGTGCGTGCTGAGCTCCCAATAAAGACAAAACCGGTCTACTGAATGGATTTGCTTTTCTACATTATACAATGCTTCCTTTATTCTAATAATTGCATGTATATTGACTCTAGCCATTGGTGGTAAAACAAAAAATAAGATTCCTTAAATCAAGTTTGCGAGCTTGAAGTAAACACCAATCCCATTGTATTTAACCAGTCATCGAACAACATAACAAAATTACCGCCAGCTGCAACGCACTGACGCGTTTCGACCTTCCATGATCATCATCAGAGTACGACGGCAAACTGACTATCGAGGATCAAACCGCACTGAATATATATGGAAATCAAATTTAGATATGCGGCTCTCACCTCTAGCAGTCTTGCATACATTGAACTTGACTGGAAATGTCGGCTGCACAATTTCTATGAAGTCACGAACATTAACTGTTTGCAGCTTTCGCCACATATAAATATATAGGCAATACTATTTAACAATAATTAATTGCGTTGGTGGAGGTAACAATTCTTTAAATCAAGTTTGCGAGCATGCAGTAAACACCAATCCCATTGTATTTAACCAGTCGTCGAACAATATAACAAAACTACCCGCGCAAACAATTATTGTTTAAAAAATAAGATGTTTTTAATAAATACCGTTTTACTACAGGAGTAAGGTTTCGTCTTCACTGGACAACGCGTCTGTGGTAATCAGGAGAGCAATTTGGGAATGAATCACGACTTTAATAAATAGAGTTCACTTATTTTAAATGTACATCAAAGGTGGATGAAACTACGGCTCAATCGCTTAAGCCATTTTAAAGAATGGGTCGTGCGGCCACCGACTGCACTTATTCAGTTGGCCTCGATAGTTCATTGCCTCGTACAGAAAATGCAAACTGACACAAAATGATAATTGTGCTAATAACAACGTAAATATGCCAAACTAAGTCTTCTTTCTATAAATTTATTTTTTTTCACGTGAAATGAATATGATTAGCAAGCAGATTTATTTCTTAAAATATTCTATTATTGTTCATTTATATTGTTTTACCAGAAAGGCGTAAATTCTCTTCCAAGATAAAAAAAGTTGTTTTCTAACAGACAACATTTTTGGAAAAAATAGCACTGCTTGTAGTCACCACATGTGTGATTTGTTTTACGATTTACTCTATTTGCACTTATTGGATGCGAATCTTGCTAATTATACATCAGAGTTGGCTAGTGGAATATTCAGAACAATAACAACTGTACAAAAACAATCACTAATAAATAGTCGTGCACAAGATTTACTAACGGGCTCATGTACTATTACAAATTAGTGTCGATAGACGGTAGAGGTCATTAAATTTGTGCTTTTGCAGATTTACACTTTTCGACGCGAAGTACTTCGCAACAAATGTCCTAATATGTAGCCAGTTGCTTAGCGGATTTTAGTATACAGAAGTAACTAACACTCAATTAATCTGACGAAAACTGATAGCCATCAAAATATTTAAAGTAGATTTTTAGAAATTGCCAAAACAAAATAATAATAAAAATTATTAT
>JAQBSW010000443.1:140000-204359 GCA_029291075.1 Eudiplozoon nipponicum
TACTACTGCTACTACTGCTACTGATACTACTACCATTACTAATACTCATAATAATAATGATAATAATACTAATAATAATAATACTTATTTTAGCTATGTATATAATCTAGCTCGGTGTTTGAAAACATCAAGGTACAAATAAAATGCTCGATTAGGTGTCAGTGCGTGGAACGAGAACTTAAAATTGTACACAATTAATAACATAAATGGAATTGCTACGGATTGTATGAGAAAAGTACTGTCTGAAACTTAATAATATAGCCGTGTGTAGTTAAATGAAGTTAGATGTGACCTGTATAAAATCGACTAAAATATGATCTGTTGAACGACATCAGAATGCCGACCGAAACTGCTGGAATTATATACATCAGTTGAAAGCCGTTCCGGAGTAACTGTTCAAAGAGGATCCTGAATGAGGTAGACATCAGTGACTTTGAATCATAAAGCACAAAATACAGGCGTCAAAGAGAGCAATATTCTAAGAAGAATTAATTGACTTGTTGCAATCATAGATGATAGGTGTAATAGTAATTAAATCTAGCGTTCTTTAAAAAATTCCTTTTTTCTGTTAAAAATAGCATATTTTTAAAACGCTGATCCATAGTAACTTAGTTGACATCTCATTATGCATCATCAAAGTCCAAGAATCAATTCAATTTAAAAATTGCTAACTATCTGAAAATATATAATAACAGTCTAGAATACTACAGTAAATCAGTAAAAATATCATGATAATATTGTCACCTGTTAATGGACCTTGTAAATAAAATTATTTTGTTGTATTTTTGCCGTTTCTTTGCGCAACTTGGCATCCATTTCGCAACATTGCTTATCAATTTTAAATGTTGGCAATTTTATTATTTTTAGTAACAAAAGTATTTGTATGTTTGAAGCAATCGTTAATATTTAAAAAAAATTTAATTGGGAAGCCACAGATAGATTTTTGTGGTATACGGTATTGTTAAATCTTAATTCAATGCATATAAGCCCTTACGATTTCTATCAATGAAAGCGTGTGCGTTTGGGAATGATGACGGCACTAATCAATTTCCATACCTACACGCCATCCTCAATATGTGCTCTAAATATTTTAAATTCATCTTCAGTGATCAATATTTCACTCAAGTCGATGTAGTGACGACGGGTAGTTCATTAAGAAGCATTCTATATGATGCCTACATGTTCTATCCAGACACATTAAAACTCGAACCACTTATTCGAAAATGCTGCATTCATTCATGAAGTATGTTGATGACAATTTCATTGTTCTGTGTCATGCTGAAAGATTTTAACGACGTGTCCCATCATATTCGGTTTACGCATGATTGCGAAAACTCTCCCTCTAAAGCACTGTCTTTAATAAGCCTATTGCCATTGTGAAATGAAGATGGCAGTCCAAACAAGAAACTATTCCGGAAACTGATATGGACAAGGCAGCACATCCATTATCATAGTGCTGTCCCAGTTTACCAAAAGAGTAGCCTATACGCAAATTGTCCTATAGAATGAAGAAAATCTGTTCGAAGAATTGCAATGTCTAGAACTAGCGGTGTTCAAAGCAACTTTATGGGAAAACGGGTACTGCGAGAATTTAGTTGAAGCAAGCATGAAAAACAAAGAACGATAAAAAGACCAATGCAGCCGCACTCGACCGAAAGAGAATAAACGCCAGCGTATCTTTTAAAGGAGGCACAACATCCTAAATATTTACTCCGAAGAATTAAGGAAGGCGCGAATTCAAAGTTACCTTATTCAAAATTGATGCATGCTTGTACTACGACGCACCTGCTAAATTTAAATGTTAACGACCAGCTTCGTGCAATCGAAACGAACAGGTCCAGGTTACTGATAAAAACGCTATAGCTACTCAATGTGCTATGTAGTACGAACTAGCCGATTTCTAAGGAGGTAAATTCAAGAGCATTTCCGACTGCGCACAGCTGACGTAGGTGAGAACATTGCCACAACAGCTGAACACAATTTAAAAACTCCAACTACTAAATAGGCGTGCTTCGAAGTATTTTTTAAAGCAACATTCATAATCCTAAGCTAAATAAACAACAGAAGTTCGCACATTTAGATACTGTTTGAAGCGGAGAACTAATACTTATTCAGTTGTGTATTACGTGTTGCGCACCTAGTAACAAATTAGTTCAAATATTGCCCAAATTATAAAACAAAAAAACAGCATGAGCGGAACGTATAATCTCATGCACATCTGGTTCCTTCTTACTGACAAATCATCTGTAGGAGCCGGTATTACGCCCTATACCCTCTAGATACTTGGGTGAGAAACGTGGGAAAATAGGACGGTGAACTTTAAGAAATATTTAATTACAGTGTGATGGTACCATGGACGTAATCGGCAAACATAGAGTTGTTATCCTGTACCGTTTCGCAAACCATAATGTTGGTATCGGTTACTGACACTATTGACATATTGTTGGTACTATTTATAGGCTAGGTGTATATATTTTATATGTAGAGAGTTCGCTTTGAATTCTTATTGTATAAGATAAAAATATGTAGTTTACTTCACTACAGCAGGTTTACACTGTCGTAAAGGAGATTGTGCCGTCCTATTTTCCCCGTTCGTCATCGAAATATATAGTGGGTAAAGGGTGAAATACCAGCTCATACTGATGAGTCGACAGTAAGCACGAAAAGAATGTACACGAGATTATACGTTCCATTCTTGCTGTCTTTGGTTTATCCTTCTGGCCATGTTTGAACTAATTTGTTACTAGATGCGCAACACCTGATACACAATTGAAGTCCGTTTATGTTTTTTTAAATATAAACTGGTTATTGATTGTCCGTGTATGTACACGAGCGCTTTTGTCCTGGACTTAAAATATATTAAATTTCGTAAATCATCGAATGTGCAATTAGTTATAGAATTGCTTATACATAGTTTGCGGATATCAAGTAATCGCCAATACTATTTCATCAGAAAAATGATTATGAAATCCTATTTATCTACTGATGTTTCGTTATTCACGTTGCATATCAAGTATATAAATAAAAATTAAATGCAGGTAGATGTTCATTCTGTACAGAAGAATTTCCACAATGATTCATTATACGAAATTTCAATAGATTAGAAATCGTCTTCATTGATAAAATGATAGAGAGAAATTGCAAATTATGTTTATTCTTGTATGAATTTAAATTCTGTCATGTTAATGTTTCGTAAATTTAAATTTAAATATATAATCGTGTATTGGAGCATAGAGTCATTATTAAAAAGGAAATTAAGAAGAGTTTAGAAAAAAACTATTTGAATCGTCATTTATCTTACAGAATAAATTAAAATCTGTTCTACTCAAAACACCTTCAGTAGAGAACGAGGACCCTGAAAGTTTCTCGACGGAGAAATAAATTATAAACAAAGACAAAAACACAATTTTGTAATAACCAATAAAATGGCGATATATGTCGGTAAACATCTTAAAGTGAGTACAAGATCCGAAATACTTACCTAATCAATTGAAAAGTTCGTGAAGCATCGGATACCTAATATACTTCTTTATACAACAAAACGTCTGCCAAAGATAACTGTGGAGGGTAAGTTGCCTGAAATCGAGTAATTCAACATTTTCTGCTTGTAAAAATGGCACAGCTGCTCAGTACACTATGAAGACCAGACAGACAGTTCCTTAAATAAGCGAAATCGGGAGCACATCAGATTAAACACAGCTGCCAGAGGAGACTAAACCTCAGCACTTGACGAACAATTTATTCATTTAAATCACACTTCAAAGTAGAAAAAAGATTATTACGCATCGTGCAAGCCGTTTTATTACATCGAAAAAAAGTTCTTACGTGATTTTAATATAAAATGGTGCATGGCGTATGTGGGTATATATATATGCAATTGCTTTTCCAGTTTCCTGCTTATTGTTGTATAATATAGAAAATAGAATTTTAAATACAACGAGATTGGTCTTTACTTCAAGCTCGCAAACTTGATTTAAAGTATTGTTACCACCATCCGCGCAATCAATTATTGTTACATTGTATTGCCTATATATGCATATGTGGCGAAAACTGCAAGCAGTTAATGTTCGTGACTGCATAGAAATTGTGCAGCCGAGATTTACAGTCAAGTTCAATGTATGCGAGACTGCTAGAGGTGAGAGCCGCATACATAACTTTGATTTCTATACATTTAATACAGTTTGATCCTCGATAGTCAGTTTGCCATCGTACTCTGATGATGATCATGGAAGGTCGAAATGCGCCAGTGCGTTGCGGCAGGCGGAAGTTTTGTTATGTTGTTCGACGACTGGTCAAATACAATGGGATTGGAGTTTACTAAAAGCTCGTAAACTTGATTTAGAGAATTGTTGTATAATATGTTTAAAATCAAACCTATCTCCATTGATTTTCAAAATTTACTATATAAATTTGTGTTCAAGTGATAACTGACCATTACTTATAGTAATGCTAATTATTATCTAAATGTGACCTATACTCACTATTACAGTAATCCTAAATTTGAATAATTTAGTTTTTATTTAAATAAGTGAAGGGTTTAAAAAAAGAAGAATTAAAATTTTTAAAACAGGATTTTTTGATGTTTTTTGGAGTGCTAGCTTCATATATTCCAATGCCGCGTTTTGCGTACGCGGGTAATAGCTGTGCACGAACAGTTTCACAAAGATCCGATTGATCACAATTTCTAATTTAGTTTTGTCTTTGATCGGGTTGACTTATTCGTTCCAATGAAAATGCGGTTCTATCACATCTTTGTTTACTGGCGACGTTTCGGTGCCTACTTTCCAGCACCATCCCCAGGCAACTATACACAGTACAATAATCACAATAGCAACTTTAAGCAAATGTGGTAACCTCGTTCCAAAACCATTCTATTTATATATATTTTTTTGACTCAACACTAGTTTTAATCATAGAATTTGTCTCAGTAACTAAACTCAATATATAACTATTTGTAATTAGCAGACCAATCCTTACCTCAGCTATCTTAAATTCTCAGTATACATAATCTCATCTCTTGTGCAGTATATTGTAGGGGAGAGAGAATGTATCGAATCTTTTCTTATTTGTTAAAACTGTATTGCTACTATGTCACAGTAATCAAAATTCAAAACTGATAAAACTAAAACCTTGACAGTCATATACTGTATTTTATTTAAAGCCGGGAACTCTAATGTATACAATGGTATATGAGGTATTGCGCACATAATAACAAATTAGTTCAAATATGGAGCAGCAAGTTACTTAGATGGATGGAGAGTGAATGTCATAGCGACGCTTAGGTGAGCGCAATACTTCATACAAAATTGTATACATTAGAGTTCCCGGCTTTAAATAAAATACAGTATATGACTGTCAAGGTTTAAGTTTTATCATTTTTGAATTTTGATTACCGTGACATAGTAGCAATACAGTTATAACAAATAAGAAAAGGTTCGATACTGTCTCTCTCCCCTACAATATTCTACATACGGGATGAGATTATGTATTCCGGGAATTTGAGGTAGGTGAGGTAAGGAATGGTCTGCTAATTACAAATAGTTATATATTAAGTTTAGTTACTGAGACAAATTCTATGATTAAAACTAGTGTTGAGTCAAATATTAATAAATAGAATGGTTTGGGAACGAGGTTACCATATTTGCTTAAATCTGCTATTGTGATTATTGTGCAGTGTTGCCTGAGGATGGTGCTGTAAAGTAGGCACCGAAACGTCGCCAGTAAACAAAGATGTGATAGAACCACATTTCCATTGGAACGAATAATAAGTCAACTCGATCAAAGACAAAACTAAATTGGAAATTGTGATCAATCGGATCTTTGTGAAACTGTCCGTGAACAGCTATTACCCGCGCACGCAAAACGCAGCATAAGAATATTAAAACAGGAGTTAATGAAAAATTAAACTTTAATTGGAAAATTAAAGCTGTGGAGAAGGTAAAATTGATGAATGATTCACGGAACAATCACATATATGACTTAGTAGAATTACTAAATTTGGGATACAAATTCCATTTATATCATTAAACAAACATTAGTTGCGCGGGCGGTGATAACAATTATTATAATCAAGGTTGCGATCTTGATGTATGCACCTAACTCATTAATTACTTACATATGTCAGTATAAACTAAGAGTTGTATAGTGTGGAAGAGCAATTCATCTAGTAGACCGATTTCGGCCTTATTGAGTACTTATCATGTACTCGCCAGAATTTGCCGCAGATAGGGCTTGAACCTGGGCACGTCTGCTTCGGAAACTGGGCATAACTACTGAGCCACCCTGCCGATCACAACAAATGATTCCGAAGCAGACGTGTCTAGGTTCGAGCCCTGTCCGTGGCAATTACTGGACAATACATGATGAGTTACCAATAAGGACGAAACCGGTCTATTGGATGAATTGACTTTTGTACACTATACAATTCCTAGTTTATACTGACATATGTAAGTAATTTATGGGTTAGGTGCTTATATCAAGACCGCAACCTTGATTATAATTATTTCCATTTACATCTTTTGAATTTTCGCGTGGTGCCAGCTTCATATTCTGTAATGCTGCGATTTGCGTACGCGGCTTGAAACTTAGCACCAACAGTTTCACAAAGGTCCGATTGACCACAATTTCCTTGTCTGAATTTTTTTTGTCTTCGATCGGGCTTGGTGTGTATTCGTCCCTTTCTTCAGAAGGCTTTAACATAGTTCATAATAGCCACTGGAAATACTGTTCTATCCAACATTTTTTTACTGGCAGCCAGATACAGACATGGAAATTGTGATCAATCGGATCTTTGTGAAACTGTTGGTGCAAAGGTACAACCCGCGGAAACTTCCATTTATGCCTAAAAAGATTTTAAAAAGATATTTATACAGCAAAATACAATCAATAAATATGCGAATATGTAAATGTAATTATATAAAATTCTTTATGAATTTGTTATTTCACTATTAACAGGTCTATGTGAAATTAAAAATATATTATATATGTCATGCAATGTTTTATAATCCCACAATGAGCATGCAGCTTACCAATCTTCTCACCATTGAACGATTTAATGTATAATGTAGAAATGGACACAATTTTCATACCGATGAGTAGGTAACAAACACCAATATTACACAAAGATAAAAAGGATAATTAGCACATAATTTTGGCTAGCGTGGGCAATTGTTCGACGGAGTTAAATAAATACAAAATCACGTGGCGTCATAGATACTACGCCTTTCAAAGTTTCGGCGCACTATTCCGTAGTTTGCATGTGTTGTTCGTTTAATATTTACCTATGCTCTAATTTTATTATCGATAGGAGATAGTTTTCTAGTTTACTCTATTGATTAATTTTGACAAAGGGAACTTGGTTTTACTGCTCTTTATTAAATAATTAAATTATCATATAATATTATTTTGCAATTAAACAAGTTCTTTTACCAAATTAATGTCAAAATTTTATACTTAACTTTAATTTTTCTTTTACTAATATCTTGGTATTAGGAGTTGTTTTTTAATATATATATGCAATAACTCCATTTTTCATTGTTCATATTTAAAAAAATATTTTTGGATTCTGCCGTTACACAGGAAAGTTTATATCACTAATGCAAAGGTTTATGTTCACATTCGTATTGGGCATTTTACTGTCCTAAATTCCCACAATCCTCAACTAAATATATAGTGGGTATAGGGCATAATACCGGCTCCTACTGGTGAGTCGCCAGTAAGCACGAAACGAATGTGCACGGCATTACACTTTCCGCTCATGCTGTCCTTGGTTTATCCTTTTGGTCATATTTGAAATAATTCGTCGTTTGGTGCGCAAATCCTAATTCATAAAAGCCTACTGTAGGTCTTTGTAGTGAGAAGGTTCTTGGATGATTACACACAACGAATGTGGTCGCATTTCATAGCAAATATTGACATAAAATGCAAGCAGAATAAAACGGACACGTACGACTTTGCAGAGTAAATTATTTAAGCAACTTTGTTTCAATTAACTAGAAGAAAATTTAAATTTCGCCTCAAATGTTTCAATACATCATTTCCATCATATAATGTTGTGTGTAGACCAACAATATAGAACGAAAACATTTTCATATGCCTTATTTTAAATTCTTTGCTACCATATTGTGAATTAGCCTTATTTGTTGCTGTGCCTTTTACAGCCAGACTACACCTTTTCGTATGGCGCAAATTAACTAATGATATTGTCTAACAAATCTTTTGTGAAATACTCAAAATATAATAACTTCTAATTTCCTCTTTAAGCGAAAGGACGTATATTTATTCGTCAGTATATACGAATTTGTAATTAAATAATCAAATACACTTGACATTAAAAAAATTCGAAATGACTATCAATGCGTAACACAATCAATTAAACCACTTATAAACATAAGGTTGTTATGCCACATCCTTAAACAGTCGATATATCCAACGGTTAGTCACTATGTGGAAATAGAAGTGTGCAATAATATTGAAAACATCTAACTGAGTTCGAATCTGTTGACTACACACCATAGTCTCAAGATTTTGTGATAAGGATGGCCTTCTATTTAAAAAATAATAATGCTTAATAAAATAATATGACAATGTGCAAACATGAAAATACAAAAATATGGATTTAAAAAAAAATTTTAAATGACATTTTCGACACAAACAAATGCATGTGCAGAATTTGAGGTTAATTAAAAATATAGCAATATTTTCCTTACACATTTATTTGTGAAAATTTGTTCAAGTGATACAATGTGCATATAAATTTATTTACACACACACACACTTAAATCTATATATATATATATATATATATATATATATATATATATATATATATATATATTGATAAATTTCTAATTTCACAATTTTTTTTAAACGTTATATATATATATATATATATATTCTTTTTAAATGCGAGCTTTAATAAATTCATTGTACCCTTCTTATGTGCAAAAACAAAAAGAAATTTTATCAGATATAAGAAAATTTTCTTTCTCATGGTCTTCTCAAATATCTACTCATGAACATATCTTTATATATAAATTGGAAAGCAAAACAAGATAGAAATATATGAACATAGAGAGAGTTTGAAAAACAGAAACCAATCAAATTGGGTGCGTCACATCCAGTTCAAGCTCAATGCTTGTACGTGCTTCTTCTGCTTACATAAATCCGGCTGCAATTTGTTTATCCATAAGGCTTCGTATGTGGCTAGCTCCTTTTTGTTTTGCATTTAGTAATTACTTTGAATGCTACGTCTGGAGAACATACGTGCGATGTTTCGATGATGTGTTGCGCAATAGCAGACGTGTATTCACCATTTGATTTAAAACAGGCGTTCAAGTTGCAATGTTCCCTCATTCGAGTAATTAACCGTCTGGTCGATCGGCCTACGTAAGTTGATCGACAACTTGCGCATGTATATTGGTAAATAATATTTGATATCGACATTAACAGCTGTTTCTCTTTGATTGCTGGTAAAGGCAAGTGTGTTACCCTAAATAACACTCGTAGTTTGGCTGCATTGAATGTGCGTGTCAATGCTGCTTCAACTTTCTTTTGTGCCATTCGGGAAACTGCATCCCCCTTAAATGGGATGTTTAGGTAGACGGTTTTCTTTACTGGCCCATAGTACGTCTTGATAAACACGACCCGTGATACCCACATGTCAATTAGCTAGAGATTCTTGCTGGTGTGAAAGAGCCAGATTCATCAGTGACCAGTTTTCGTCCTTATTGAGTCATCAAAGTACTGGCCGAATTTGCCGCGGACGGGATACGAACTTCAGGGCGTCTGCTTCGGAATCGGTGCCCAGGTTCGTATCCTGGCCGAGGCAAATTCTGGCCGGTACTTGGTGGTTCCCAATAAGGACGAAACCGGTCCTGGATGAATTGCCTACCTGCGTTTCTTAGTTTATACTGACATATGTAAAGTAATTAACGGGTCGGGTGTCATATCAAGACCGCACCGCTGATTGCATGACATAATTGTTATCACCACCCGCGCAACCAATGTTCGTTTAACCATAGTACGTCTGTTTCTGGTTAACTCCCCTTTTAATAATTGATTCAATTAATTGTCTGGGATAGCCATTAGACATTAAATCGTTAATTGCTTTATTATATTCATTTTCTCTAGAATCTTGACTAACCAACCTGTCAAATCTTGAAAAGCAACCACGAACTGTTCATAATTTATATTGAAATGGCACCAAACTGCTGTAATGTAAATACTGTGCAGACCATGTTGGTTTAAGGTAAATTGTTCTGTTTAATTTACCATTAGTTTCTTTCTTTAATAGAACATCTAGGAAAGGCAGACAGTCATCTTTCTCGTGCTCTGACGTGAAACCGATATTCTTATGTGCTTTGTTGAAAATTTGAAGCAATGTTCGTGATTGCGACCTGTTTTTAAGTACAAGAAATATATCATCCACGTACCGTATATATTGAGCACATTTACTTATGTCACTCTTTAATGATGTATTTTCTAGGTGCTCTAGAAAAATCTCAGCCAACACTGGAGATAAGGGGCTTCCCATTGCGACACCATCAGTCTGTTTGTAGATGTTTCCATTAAAACGAAATCGTACGTCTTTCGTGCATAATAAGATAAGCTTGCGTAGAGTTTGACCTGGCACCGGCGATGGTAATATATCGTGTTCTACCGCTTTGACTATAATGTCAATGGTTTCATCAATTGGAACATTTGTAAACAGAGACGTAACATCAAAAGATACCATAATCTTGTTTTTAACATTTATATCTTGAATTTTGTTTACAAACTCAAACGAATCGTCAACCGATTGATTACCTAGTAGTTTACGTAATGGTTCAAGTAAACGAACTAGACATTTAGCTAGTGCATGAAACGGAGAATTTACCACTGATAAAATTGGCCTCATAGGACAACCTCTTTTGTGTGTTTTTGGTAATCCGTACAATATTGGTGTAGATGATCCAACTGGCTGGAGCTTCTGTACAGTGGCCTCATCAATAAAACCGGCATCTGTCAAAATCTTAATTTCATTTATTACTTTGCGCTCCACTTTGTCTATTTCATCTGATTTATCGTCTAGACGTGTGAATTTTGTATTGTCATTTAACACGATTTCCATCTTTTGTACGTAGTCAGATTTGCCCATTATAACTGCGCTCTTTCCTTTATCAGCGCGTAGTATTTTGATGTCTGCACTTCTGCTGATATTTCTAAGTGCATTTAGATGCTGCTTTGTCAATGCATGCTGCTCTGCGCATTTAGACGATTTCAAGTGTGAAGCCTGATCAACTAGTGTAGCCTTGAACCAATTTTTATAATCAATACTGGTAGGCTCCAAGTCAGCTGTTTGTTCAAATAACAATTCAAATGCTGCCTCAAAATCAACATCGCATTTATTAGAAGGATGTATTCCATAATTTCGGCCCATCGATAGTGCCTCTATTGTTAGCTGATCGATTGGCACTTTTGATAAGTTAAGCACACGCTTATCAAGATCGGTCGGTATTAAATCGCACAAAACACCAGGTTTCATGTATTTTTCCGATTTATTTAAAATACTTACTTTATCTTTCCTCCTAACTGCCTTCAAAAACATCAAAAATTTCATTCTTGCAAAAAGACTTAGTTCATCTAATACACAAGATACACACCCAATTCTTGCCTGTAGCACTGCTTCATCTTCCTTCAACTGCTCAATTTTAGAATACGCCAACCTTGTAAGATTTCTTCGGTTGACTCGTAGTTTCGACTTTTGTAAACTGCGTACCGAATCACGAAAGACATACGATTTCGTTTTAATGGAAACATCTACAAACAGACTGATGGTGTCGCAATGGGAAGCCCCTTATCTCCAGTGTTGGCTGAGATTTTTCTAGGGCACCTAGAAAATACATCATTAAAGAGTGACATAAGTAAATGTGCTCAATATATACGGTACGTGGATGATATATTTCTTGTACTTAAGAACAGGTCGCAATCACGAACATTGCTTCAAAGTTTCAACAAAGCACATAAGAATATCGGTTTCACGTCAGAGCACGAGAAAGATGACTGTCTGCCTTTCCTAGATGTACTATTAAAGAAAGAAACTAATGGTAAATTAAGCAGAACAATTTACCATAAACCAACATGGTCTGCACAGTATTTGCATTACAGCAGTTTTGTGCCATTTCAATATAAATTATCAACAGTTCGTGGTTGCTTTTCAAGAATTGACAGGTTGGTTAGTCAAGATTCTGGAGAAAATGAAAATAATAAAGCAATTAACGAATTAATGTCTAATGGCTATCCCAGACAATTAATTGAATCAATTATTAAAAAGGGAGTTAACCAGAAACAGACGTACTATGGGCCAGAAAAGAAAACCGTCCACCTAAACATCCCATTTAAGGGGGATGCAGTTTCCCGAATGGCACAAAAGAAAGTTGAAGCAGCATTGACACGCACATTTAATGCAGCCAAACTACGAGTGTTATTTAGGGTAACACACTTGCCTTTACCAGCAATCAAAGAGAAACAGCCGTTAATGTCGATATCAAATATTATTTACCAATATACATGCGCAAGTTGTCGATCAACTTACGTAGGCCGATCGACCAGACGGTTAATTACTCGAATGAGAGAACATTGCTACTTAAACGCCTGTTTTAAATCAAATGGTGAATACACGTCTGCTATTGCGCAACACATCATCAAAACAACGCACGTACGTTCTCCAGACGTAGCATTCAACGTAATTACTAAATGCAAAAACAAAAGGGAGCTAGCCACATACCAAGCCTTATGGATAAACAAATTGCAGCCGGATTTATGTAAGCAGAAGAAGCACGTACAAGCATTGAGCTTGAACTGGATGTGACGCACGCAATTTGATTGGTTCTATTTTTCACACTCGCTTTGTTCACATATTTCTATCTTGTTTTGCTTTCCAATTTATATATAAAGATATGTTCATGAGTATATATTTGAGAAGACCATGAGAAAGAAAATTTTCTTATATCTGATAAAATTTCTTTTTTTTTGCACATAAGAAGGGTACAATGAATTTTATTAAAGCTCGCATTTCAAAAGAATATATATATATATATATATATATATATATATATATATATAAGACGTAAATTCAGTATTACCTCCTTAAGTGACATAGCGTCTGGCATGTATTGACAGATCATAGGTGGAAAGTTATAACTTCACGTCTTAAAATTTCAAAAGGATAGACAAACAAAAACGTTATTATTATAATTCAAATTGCATTTAGTATGCGGAATGAATGGAGCAGTGTGTAGAAACTCTAGGGCCAGAACTAATGTGGCCCGGTTTGAGTCCCGTCTGTGGTAAATCATGGATAGTAGTTGTCAATTTTGGCATTTAGGTCCTAACTGACCTACTGGATTACTTAACTTTGCTTACTGATGCAGTGTTTAATTTATACTGACGATATATATATATGTATATATATTATAATCAGAATATTAGTACATACATATATGTACTAATATTCTGATTATAATTTATCTAGGTGTAAATGTGACCTTTATTGTTAATTTGATAAAGTTGATTATGCACTTTACAGTAGGGAAGCCAAATCCAGAATTATCTTTTTCTATTCCGTCATATGTTTGAATCCGATTTTCTTTAGAAAAAAATGCTTCCTGATTTCCGAATACTTTGTGAATGTGTCGTTCCATTCATTTGTTTATTCATTTCTCTATTTAAGCCTGATATGTTCCTGATGTTCAATTCTGTTGTCATCGCACTTTAAAATACGACGCGCAAGTTTTGTTCAAAATTGTAACCATGCATAACCTGCAAATGACTGGTGGTAGCCGGAGTTGAAATTTTGGCACGTGGCGATTTTAGTGCATATTCATTCGGGCGCATAGAGTCTTGTGCCAAATATGAGAACTTTGACCATGTGACTTGACATAAAGTAGGGCAATTAATAAAAAAAAAATTAAATATAATGTTTCCGCAATTTAGAACCGATAATGGAAAAGTTCGGTAGACGCTCATCAAGATAAACTGACAACATAAAGAACTATTTTTATCTTCATAATAAAACTCATTGCTTTGAATTTGCTTCAGCTAATAAAATTATTTATACAAAATGTTTTGCTTTAATAGTAAAAATAAATCCGTAATGCATTTTACACTAAACTATGAGTTGATCATAAAGTCGAATAAAGCAGACAGATATAATTATATGGCGATATTTATGTAACGAATAATTTTGTCCCATTTTTCGGGATTTAATTTCCAATCCCATCTTCAGAGATGACACCATACTAACAAAAAAAATTAACTTGTATCAAATGTGTTGTTTTTTTCCTACGAGTATGGTGTCAACACTGAAGATGGGATTGGAAATGAGATATCGAAAATTCTTAAAATCTGGTTCTAACATCATTTACAGACAAGCCGCTGATGGACGGTCTTCTGAGTGGGGGACACGTTAGAACCCATCAATCAAGTCCAAACATAATCAGTGCACCTAGAAATGTAAAGGATTCAAGATTTTCTATTCTACGAGTGCTATCAATTGTCCCTCACATGAAAAAGTCGGAATAAAAAACAAGGACAACGCTGTACAAGTTACATCAACATTTAAATTTTGTTTAAGTAACCGAGTATATTTAATACTCACAGCTTATAGACCGAAGTTATTAAGTCCAAATTCGAGATTGCGCCTAAACAATCGTCTCATCGTTGAACAATTTTGCAAAATAACTTTTTGAAAAATATTAGTTTGCTTCGAAATAAATTTTGAGCACTCAATTAAATAGATTGGGTCTACTTAAAAAATTATTGGTAAATATTCCGATATTTTTTCCCAGTAACTTACGCCTCCTTCTTTTAACAAGATCAATATTTATTAAATTTAAATTAGGTAATTCTCGTAGTCAACACCTAGTATAAAATATAATAAAAATACCTCATAAGACATCATTTGGAATTTCGCGGGTGCCCACCAGTTGGGAGTAAATAAATTCTTGGAAAAGGGTAAACATGACAAACACTTGACGACGTAAATAAAATTAACGATCATGTATTTTATTCAAATTTCAGTATTGTATTCAGTTTTATTCAAAACTGATGCGCACATATTTATTTTCTACAATTTTCAGCTAATAAATCTAGTTTTCTAGAGCAAATTATCTAGGCAACTTTGTCCTAATTGACCAAGAGAAAATTTAAAGTTCAACACATAAGTTACAATGCATCGTTTCCAACAATTGGTGTTGTGTGCAGGCAAGCAATATTAATCCAAAATATTTACAAAGTTATTGTTGTACTTTCTTGCTTACATATCGTGAATATGCTAATTTCATTGCAGTGCTTATCACAGCCAGAGTACACGTTAGTTTATGGTGCAAATTGGCTAAAGACCTTTTCAGCTAAACCTGCATTCAATTCTTTAAAGTAAAATTAAGTATAGTTCATTTATTTAGATTTTAAATATATATTTGTCCCCATACACACACAAACATATATATATATATATATATATATATATATATATATATATATATATATATATATATATCTTTTCTACCTGTATTGAAAAACAACATTCGTTGACTATTAATGCGCAACACAATTAATTAAAACATTATTTAACATGAGATTGCAATTCCACATCCGTAAGCATTTAAAGTGTCCCACGGTTATCCAATGTGTGGAAGCATACGTGTAAAATATTATTGCAAGTTTTTTACAGCATCAGGATGTCTTATATACACACACTATTCACAAGGTTTGATAGTAACAGTGCCTTACTATTGGAAGATTAATAGTGATTATTTCAAATTCTGCTACTTCACAAACATGCAAATACAGAAATGTGCATTTTCTAAAAAAGTTCAAAATAAACGTATTCGTTACACACGAATAATTGCTCATAATTCGAGAGTATTAACAAATATAACCATATTTATCTTACGTATATATATATATATATATATATATATATATATATATATATATATATATGCGGAAAGTTGTCTAAGAGATAAAATATACCAGAATAAAAAAATAAATAAATAAATAAATATATATATATATATATATATATGTATATATATATATATATATATACTCTTCTATATATATATATGTACTAGTATTCCGATTAGATTTATCTCAGTATTAGTTTGACCTTTACTGTCAAGTTGATAAAGGTGAATATGCACTTCAAAGTAGAGGAGTACAATTGAAAATTATCTTTACCCTTTCCGTCTTATGTTGAAAAAGCGATTTTCATGCGAAAAATTTATTTCCAGCTCCATAAATACATTGCGTATTTTTATCCTTTATCACTTGTCTAAACTTCTTTCTATTTATGTCTGAAATGCGCTAGATTTTCAACTCTAATATGTCCGCTTTTTAAAATGTGCAGCGCAAGCTTTGTTCAAATCACTGTTTATACATAATTTGCAGAGGATTTGTGGTAGCCGAAGATGAAATTGTAGCCACTTGCCGGCGTTAGTACATAATCCTTCTAGACGTATAATTACTTATGCGAAATATTAGAAAGCTGACCACGGGATCAGGCAAAAGTCAGAACATTGACCAAATGATAATGTATTTTAATACAATTTATGCATGGGACGGCATTTTAGTAACGATAATGTAACCATTACAAAGACGCTGATCACGCTGTCTTGTCAGCAATACAAATTTAATTGCAGTTAAACAAAAATTAATTGCGCGGATGGTGGTAACAATTCTTTAAATCAAGTTTGCGAGCATGAAGTAAACACCAATCCCATTGTACTTAACCAGTCGTCCGAACAACATAACAAAACTACCGCCAGTCGCAACGCACTGACGCGTTTCTACATTTCATGATCATCATCAGAGTACGACGGCAAACCGGCTAGCGAGGATCAAACCGCGTGATATATATGTATATATATATATATATATATATATATATATATATATATTACAAATCTAATTAAAGCATTATTATAAATATGACCAGAAGGATAAACCAAAGTCAGCATGAACGAAAGTTATAATCTCATGTGCACATTCGTTTCGTGCTTACTGGCAACTCATCTAAAGTCATTGAAATGCGTCTTCAAAGACAACATCTTATATATAACATATACGGAGCTCCTACATTTTACCAATACTATGGTTGCCAAATACGTTCATAGTTCAAATGCCATTGTGTTGAAACTACTTAAAGTCTCGGTTTATATTATGTATAGTGTGTTGGTTTTGAGGTCGCATTTTCGTAGATATCATATAAAGTTAACTCAATTACATTTATAATGCCCATTTTCTCAGAGCCCTCATCAAATATATAGTGGGTATTTGAAGCAGTACCGGCTCCTATGGATGAGTCGACAGTAAGTACGAAAAGAATGTGCACATGGAATTAAATGTTTCGTTAATGCTATCTTTAGTTAATCCTTCTGGTCATATATCGCTAATTCGTTACTAGGTGCGCTACACCTTATACACGATTGCATACATAATAGTTCTCTGCAACAAACAGTATCTAACTGTTACTATAATCAAGGTTGCGTTGTTGATATAAGAACCTGACCCATTAATTACTTACATATGTCCAGTAAACCGGTTTCCTCCTTATTGGGAACTCATCACATACTGGCCAAATTTTGCCGCGGACTGGGCTCGAAACTGGCCATGACTGCTTGGGAATCTGTTGCTCTAACGACTGAGTTATCCTGACATATGTATATAATTAATGGACTAAGAGCTTATATCAAGATAAAAACATTGATTATAGTAATTATTATCATCCCCGGAAAACTAGTATTGGTTTAATTAGCTAAATGTCCAATTCAATACGACTTCACCATGCAATGTGATGTCTGTTCAGTAATTACAGATTTGGGTATTGTTAGTTGGAATTTATCGTCTAAATGGAGGCTATGTGAGCTCCAGCTAAAAGAAAAAGACTAACCGAGTTACATTAGTTAGTATATAATTGAAAATTGTGTGTAGTGTGCGGCAGGGTTGTTCAGTGATTAGGAAATGAGATTCCGAAGTAGACGTGCCCAGGTTCGAGCCCTATCCGCGGCAAATTCTGGCTAGTACGTGATGAGTTCTTAATAATGATGAACCCGATCTACTGGATGAATTGACTGTTTTAGACTTTACAATTCTTAGTTTATATTGACATATGTATGTAATCACTGGGTCAGGTGCTTATATCATGATCGCAACCTTGATTATAGTAATTGTTATCACCGCCTATGCAACCAATGCTCGTTTAATTAGTATCTAACGGTTATATGTTTAATTGAATTAGCTCAGGATTATCGCAAAAGGTGATAATCAATAACGATCAAGACCAAAGTGTTTGGATTTTCTGGATTGAAAAATGTTCAGAAGTAATTATAATCCTCAATTTTGGTGTAATTTTTCATATCTTAAAATTTACTCTTCTGGTACTATATACCAACTTGGCAAAATTACTGTTAGCACCATGTACCTATTAGGGAACCTTAGTGCTGGTATCCAGTATTGACACACCAGCCATAGTGTTGGTATCATTTACAGGCTCGTTATATATTATATATAGTGAGTTGACTTTGAAGTCTCTCTGTCGAGTTAGCTTCATTACTGTAGGTTTACAAATTCGTATAGGAGATTATACCGTCCAATTTTACAAAATTTCCAGCCAAATATATAGTGGGTAAAGGACGCAATACCGGCATCTACTGATGAGTTGTCGGTAAGCACGAAATGAATTTTCTCCTGGAGTTAGACCTTCCGTACATGCTGACTTTATTTTATACTTGTAGTGCTATTTGAAATAATTTGTTACTAGGTGCGCAACATCTAATACAAAATTGCATATATTTATTCTTCCGAAACAAATGATATCTAACTGCTTTGTATCTGTTTGGAATTAACGTTGTTGCGTTATTGTCTTTTCGAGTGCACAGTATAGAATAAGAAAGCTGTAAAATAACAAAAAATTCTGTCATTTTTGTTACCACTAGATACCACTTAAAAAACTATATAACATTAAATCAGAGTCTTTGATCAAATTTATTTTAATTATTACTAAGCGGTCAAACACGCATACACACAAGGGTTAGTAACAGACAATGAAGAAATATAAAATTAAATTTTGAATACTGTTTGTTGCGGAGAACCAATATATGTGCAAGTATGTATTAGGTGTTGCGAACCTGGTAACAAATAAGTTCAGTTGTGTCCAGAAGGACAAACCAAAGGCAGCATGAACGGAAAGTATAAACTCATGCACATTCGTTTCGTGCTTACTAGCGACTCATCAGTAGGAGCCGGTATTACGCCCTTTAACCACTATATTTTTGGATGAATTATGTGGGATAATAGGACGGTACAATCTCCTAGACGAAGGTGTAAACCTGCACTAGTGAAGCTAACATCATATAAATTCTAGGACAATGCGACTTCAACCCTAACTCACACTTTATAATATTTATATAATTTCGGTGAACTATAGCATAAATTGATATCCATCAGGTTGGTACCAGGTACCGACTCGGAAATAATAGTGTTAGTACCATGTACCATTTCGATACAAAAATGTTGGTAAAGGTTACAAACACAATAGCCATAGTGTTAGTATCCATTACAGACTCGGTATATAGATTATATAGAGTGAGTTAGCGTTGAAGTCGCATTGTCGTAGATATTATATGATGTTAGCTTCACTATTGAAGGTTTACACTTTCGTCAAGGAGATTGAACCGTCCTATTATCCCACATTCTTCACCGAAATATATAGTGGTTACAGGGCGTAATACCGGCTCCTACTGATGAGTCGCCAATAAGCACGAAACGAATGTGCATGAGATTATACTTTCCGTTCATGCTGCCATTGGTTTATCCTTCTGGTCACAACTGAACTAATTTGTTACTAGGTTTGCAACACTTAATACATACTTGCATATAAATTTAATTGTTCATAAAAGAAATCCTGTATTTTGGCGCAGAAATCTAATTGTTATAGTAAATACATCTTAAATAAAAATGCGTTACTTTTGAATGCAATAATATTGAACTATTGCCTAATTGTACTATGCGAAAGGAAACAGGTAGGAAAATCGTAAACTTATAGGGTTGCAATAGTTCCTCACAATTGGGAATTTTTTCCACTTTCCTCAATTAAAAAATAAAGATGATTTACTTATGGATCGAAAGGTTTTATCAATCACTATTCTAATGTAATAATAAAAATAAAAGAAAATGTAAAACATATTTAGTACAATAATAGTAATTATACACTACAGGTAATTTTAAATATAAAAAACCCGAAAACAATAAGATATGCAGTGTTATTGACAATAATAAGACCCGCATAACGACATATTTTTCAAGCCATAATCTGAGAATTGAAAAATACCTCATAGTTAATATTTTATTTTCATTGTGTATTTTACTGAATAATAGACTGAATCTCGAAACTATATTGCGTGTATGAGTTATAATTCAAATATTATTATAAGAACAAAAGATTGAAGAGAATTTTTAAAAACATTTAAAAAAACAAACTGAATTAATTCTAATAATATTAAAATTAATATAGAGGGGGGGGGGTGATGACAATAAACCTTGGTGATAAAATTTTAATGATTTTTCCGAGGGAACCAAATATATAATTTTCTTGCAATGTAGAGATTAGAGTTTTAGCATGAGATAAAATGAAATTTAGCACTGCGCTAGTATTTTGCTTGGCTTTCAAAATAAAATTTTTTAATAAATATAAGCATGTATTTAGAGAATGAAGTTTAATTAATCCGCGTAATTGACGTGGAGTTTAAGCTTTCGTCTGTTTAATCGCAATTTTGAGCAAATCGATATAAACAAGACACATATTCCCGGTAAGATCTTTGATTAACGGTTTTCGTCTTGAGCTCTACCGTGAGGCGGAAACTCTGAAACTTATCAGGCCTTTCCTTTCCAAAAAATAGGCTTTTAGTTTAAATGCCCATATTTTCGTAATTTGCTATTCCTCGATATTCTGCTAGGAGTGCCGTTTTCAGTCAGTAACTTGTAATGAAGCATGAAAGAGTTTTCATCTTATAAACAAGTACTATTTTTTACTAAACAGGCGTACCTGTGTCTATAAATTTTAATATATTCCATGAAAGGCTCTCAGTTGAATGCCTAATTTAACCCAACTGCAATGAGTCATCGCTAGATAATTTCTCCATATACGAAACAGATGTAAGAAATGGAAATAATTTTTTTACATAGCATATGCATATCTTACTACGTTAATGAAGTTCTTAAAAATTAAGTAGAAAAGAAAAATAAATAATATTTAGACACAGCATTTGAATTATTTTCTGCAGGTCTTTTACTTTGGGAAGAAAGCTTTTAAAAAAATTGACCAATTGAACTGTTTTTTATATCAGGATAGTATAAAATTCTGTGCAATGTTTTCAATCTTATGTATGCAAGTGAAATTATGTCCGAATTAGGAAAAAAACAGAGGACATATAGTTGCATATAAATATGGAAATGTTTGTAGGTTTTATCTGACATGCCATTGAGTGTAGTTTGGGCTAAACTTGATTAGGATTAAGCAATAATTGATTGCACGGGTAGTGATAAAAATCATTTAAATCAAGGCTGCAATCTTGATATAAACACCAATTCCACTACATATGTCAGTTTAAACTATATATTGCATTATATAGCAAATGTAATTAGTTCAGTAAACTGGATTCGTATTTATTCGGAATTCCTCATGTACTGCCAAACGTTTGCAGATGAGGCTCAAATAGAGACACGTTTGCTTTGGAGTTTGTAACTTTATGCCATGCACCACCCTGCCATACATTTCAAACATTTTGCAATTAAATACAAACATGTGATTGTTACTTCAGACGGAACCTATGTAATATCTCCATAGAACTTAATTTTCAACTAACTACCAACAATATGTAATTATAGAACAGAAAACACGCTACCTAAGGGAAGAGTTATTTTGTTGAAGCTCTATACAGAAAAAAATCACAGATTGCATGGAGGATCATGAGAATTATTTAAATCTATTTTGCGGGCTTGATATAAAAACCAATCCTAATTATATGTAACTTTGTCGGTACTGACAAATATATAATAAATACTTTTCATTCCCACCCGCACGGTCAATGATCGTTTAGATGTACAAATCTTCAAAACAGTACCGCTTCCCCAAATAGTGTGGTGTTTTTTCTATAATTGCAAATACGTGGTGGCTTATTTGTACTTTATTTTTAGAGATATGCGACAAAGGCTCCATCTCAAAGAAACACTAACAGAAAAAGTAACATATATAATTGAACCTTGCTTGTATTATACGTCAGGATGACGCAAACATGTTTCGGTTTGAATTCCGTCTATGGCACACTTATAGACAGTACTTGAAGAGATTATAATACAGGCGAAACCGGTTTATTAAATGAATTGCCTTTGCTAATTTGTACAATGCTTAGTTTGTAACGACGAGTTTATTTATTATGGGAATGTTGTTTATATCAAACTCGCAAACTTAATTTTCATATATAACAGGGATAAATTTTGCAGAACTTCACTTATACAGCCGTAGTAAAAAGAGATATTTATTAAAGGATTTAACGAAACCGAGTCAAGTTTATACTAATTAAACGAAAGGATGAATGCAATAACACTTGAATCTATGTTAAACGTAGAACATATAAATGCTAAGAAACGATGACTGCACGAGTAAAAATTGAAATCACTATCCTGAAGAAGATTACGAATGTTGAATTTTGATAATCTAATACATAATTTTAAATTTAATTTTATATTTGGTATACAATTTTGAAGTTTGCTTTATGATTGTCGGCATTTATTTGCTATTAGCGTATTGAAAGATTACCTGAACGTCTTAATTCATTTTAACAATTAATATAAATTAAACAAATCTTATTGTGGTCCACGTTTTTCTAATGTTCGCCCATTAAATGCGCCGATGATAAAACCTAACCTAGGTGTAATGAATAACGGTTCATTTAAAGGATTTTCGATATTTGGCGTTAGGATCTCATCACGAACAGTCTGTAATTTGCCGCGGACAGGGCTCGAACCTGGGCACTTCTGCTTCGGAACCTATTTCTCTAACCAATGAGCCACCTGAACTTCATTTAGTAGCAAATTAATTTATAACGACGTTTTTTGATCACATAGTAACTAAGAGCGATCAGTCGGCGAACAACTAGCGTAAAAGACGATTGTAATATAAACGCTTTTGAAAAATATAAGGATGAAAAAACTTCCGCATTTATGCAGTACGTTTTCGACACATTTAAGATAAGTTTTTTAATAACAATAATTAATTGTAATTTGTGAAACGCAGTGTATATGCAATCGGAAGACGGATTAACGATCACAAAATGTAATATTGAGATACTGAACCAGAATTGGAAGTGATGCATGTCATTAGAAGGCAGTTTCGCTAGTACAATATTCTTCTCTATTTCTGTGTTTCAATTTAATGTTCGTTCTATCTTTATAAAAAATATAAATATGAGTAATTGCAAATATCTTATGACGGACATATGTGAGCATGTGTTATTCTTCATTAATATATTTCTATAATACTATTTTGCTTAAACTCTATGAATTTTGAACTTTTAATCGTGATTGGAATCAATATTAAGGCAAATATTTTTGGAAACTTTAAAACGTAGGAAAATAATTCTGTATTTTTCTCCTTTCTAAAGCTTGAGTTTTGGATTACTCGATTAAATGTGGAAGGAAAAAACAACTCTCAAAGAAAGAGATGCTAATGGGGTATACCTGTATTGACGATAAACATAAAACTTGTCGTAAGGCCACGAAATCTGTATTTAGAAATCAACACTCGATAAATGTATTTAAATTAGATTAATGTAAAATTTAATAAGATTTCATTCATCTGCGTATTTTAAAATTTTTATACGCACTTACGCCTTCATAACACACAACTGTATAGTGAAACAATACTTTAAATCAAGTTTGTGAGCGTGAAGTAAAGACCAATCACATTTTATTTAACCAGAAGCCGAACAATATAGCAGAACTACCGCCAGTCGCACGCATTGACGCGTTTCGACCTACCATGAGCATCATCAGAGTACATCGGCAAACTTACTAGCTAGAATAGATCCGCATTGTATAAACATGGAAAACAAATAAGATATGCGACTATCACCTCTAGTAGTCTAGCATATACTATACTTGACTGGAAATGTCGGCTGCACAATTTATTTGCAGTCGCGAACATTAAATGTTTGCAGCTTTCGCCACACATATATATATAGACAATACAATTAAACATTAATTGATTGCGCAGGTGGTGGGAAAAATTTCTTAAATCAAGTTTGTGTATTTAAAGTAAACACAAATCCCATTGTATTTAACCAGTCGTCGAACGACATAACAAAACTACCGCCAGTCGCACGCACTGACGCGTTTCGAACTTCCGCGATCATCATCAGAGTACGACGGCAAACAGGCAAGCGAAGATCGAACCGCGTTGCATATATCGATCGAGCCTCGCTAGTCAGTTTGCCGTCGAACTCTGATGATGATCGCGGAAGTTCGAAACGCGTCAGTGCCTGCGACTGGTGTGAGTTTTGCTATGTTTTACGACAAATGATTAAATAAAATGGGATTTGTGTTTATTTGAAGCTCAAAAACTTGGTTTAAAGAATTGTTGCCACCACCCGCGCAAATAAATAAAGTTTAATTGTATTGTTTATAAATATGTGTGGCGAAAGCTGCAAAAGGTTTATATTCGTAACAGCATAGAAATTGTGCAGGCGACATTTCCACTCAAGTACAATGTATGCAAGACTACTAGATATGAGAGCCGCAAATCTAATTTTTCTTTCAATATATTCAAAATGCCGTTTTATCTTAGCTAATCGGTTTGCCGTCGTACTCTGATGATGATCATGGAAGGTGTAAACGTGTCTGTGCGTGCGACGGGCGTTAGTTTTGCTGTTGTTCGATGACTGGTAAAATAAAATGGGATTGGTGTTTACTTCAAGCCAGCAAACTTGATTTATAAAATTGTTGCCACCACCCTCGCAATAAATTAATTTTTAGTGAAACATTTGTTTTTAAAAAATTATTTTACATGAAATTATATGCAATCTTGTCGTGACGAAATTTTGCATTTGCTCAATATTGTTTAATTGGCTGAAAAAATACATGGAACTGACTATTAAAATATATCGAAACAAGATTAAGTGAACGCGCGGAAAAAGTTTCTATTACTGTATAATCTAGGTTGTGATCATGATATTAACACCTTACCCATTATGTACATTCATTTGGAAGTATAAGCTAAATATTGTATAGTGTCGAAAAGGGAATTCAACCAGTAGACCAGTTTCGTCCTGATTGGCATCTCATCACGTACTGGCCAGAATACGCCGCGGAGAGTGCGCGAACCTTGGAACGTATGCTTCAGAAATTTGTACTCTAACCAATTATCCGCCCTGCCTTATACTACACACACTTTTCAGTTATATACTGACTAATGTAAATCGGTTAGTCTAATTTTCTATTTTAGGTGGAGCTTATTAAGCATCTATTTCGATCCAAAATTCCAAATAATCATCCCCAATCTGTCATTATTTTACATATTTATACTATAAATAACAGGTACCTTGTAATAATACAATAATACATAGCCTGAAAAATTTAATTTCAAAGACTAAAATTCTTCAGAATGTGAAATGTACAGATGAACTTTTCCTGAAGTACTAGAATGAATGTTCAATTGTAAATGCATAAAAGCGGCTTTAAAAATTAAAAGCCATAAAATAATTGACATTTGCAAACGAAAATGCAATAAGGAGGCACTTTAAGTGTCTACTAGACCAAATGATATGGAAATTAACTAGACAGATCATGGTTAGCAAGCTTAGGTTAGATTTTAAGAGAACTTGTAGCAACTCACAATGTGTTAACGAATGGACAAAAAATTTGAAATTGCGCAAATTAATTTGACTTTTTCTTATGAAATAAACTACAATCAGTGTT
Organism: Eudiplozoon nipponicum; assembly: GCA_029291075.1. Classification (NCBI taxonomy): domain Eukaryota; kingdom Metazoa; phylum Platyhelminthes; class Monogenea; order Mazocraeidea; family Diplozoidae; genus Eudiplozoon; species Eudiplozoon nipponicum. The sequence goes on from JAQBSW010000443.1 coordinate 166,014, forward strand.
ATCTCAGTAAAATTTTCTTTAACTATTAAATAATTATTCTTTCACAATTTCGAATTATATGCCAGCATCCAATAACCTGTAAAGATTAAATTTATCAATGCTTTAGGCGTACGTAAATTGCCACATGCCCGTTTGTCCATTACGAAATAATGAGCATACGCCAATCGTCTTGCCTTCTCTATTATGATCAATTTTTTAATAGACTTAAGGTTTAACATTGACTGAAAACAAACACAATCGACAGTATTCTCTGGTAGATACTCTTTGTGGCGGAGAAATAATTAATAAATATAATTTATACTTCTGGTCATATTGGTAATTGGCGTAATACTGGCTCCTACTGATGAGACGCCAGTAAGCACGAAATGAGTGTACACGAGATTATACTTTCCGCTCAGACTGTCTTTGGTTTATCTTTCTGGTCACATTTGAACTAAACTGTTGCTAGGTGCACATCGCCTAATAGACAGTATTTTCTGTCACATTCAATACCATGCGCTCAATAGGAACCGTCGAGATACCATAGTACGCAGCACGCCCATATATCGTGGATTAAAGAAAATAGTTTTGCTGAAACCTACATATTAATCAACTTAACTGAATCGGATATATAAATCATAATTAAAAATAATTTTGAAATGCGTTTTCACCATTTCTGTTACATAGCAGCAATTGCAAATGATGCATATTAAAATGGATCAATTGATGAAGTTGCTTACATCCATTTATTATATGCACTCCATGTCACTAGAGTCTTATATGTATGAAATGCAAATCGTCATCCTTTATATGTTCAACAGAAATTTAATGATCCAGGGAATAGCTCGTTTTAACGTCTACAATGACGAACCACAATTAGTCATTTCCAACAATCCTGCATGAGAAATCATTAAGGAAATTGTCTATTTTATTAATCAAGTATTATTTTACTCGTGGAAATTTTTTTCTTTGTTTGGTCACTAATTCATTATATGAAAAATTCTAAATTCATTGTTTTACACATTAAAAAATTGTCTTAAGTGACGCAAATGAATTTTTATATTTTTGAATAGAACTTACTACATTAAATTCTGCAAAAAATATCTATTTTCTATTATTTTTTTTCACTTAATTGTTTACACTGTAATTATTTGGTATAAATTCATTGACTTGTTCCAATTCAAAATGACGTAACACAATGTACCTTCTATTTCAATTTGATTAATTGAATAATTGCTTTACATTGTGCGATATATATATATATATATATATATATATATATATTATAAACAAATAATAATTTCGAAAATTCTTTTCATTTTTAATGATTGCAATTATCGCTCCACTTTACTGTTTCTTAATTATATTTAAAATACATAAGCTTTAGATAATAACACAAAATTAATGTCTTATTTATAACTCTCACAATTTAAAACACTAAAACTTAAAATATACTGATTGTGTACTTGGAAGTTAACATTTCATATATGTTGGTTTTTAATTTCAATGTGATGTATTATCCTTCACAACTCATTTAATACATATTTTATTCAGTCAGAGGTAGCTTCCAAAATCACATTTTAAATTAGACATGGGTTTTATAAATTTACAAACAATAATTTTCTTTATTATAATCAAGGTTGCGGTCTTGATATAAACACCTGTTGTTGTTATAAATAGTGCATCGCCTTGTATCTCTCATATACTTTTATTGTGGTATATTATTCGGGCTAATTTATTCATTCATTTAGTTTTATTTTAATAGATCATTTTTCGCACATATATATTTAAATGCCATTAATTTGATGCTGTTTTTCTACAATTTTTGCATTTTTTAAACTTGATATGATAAAGACGAACGTGCGAATCATATTATTTACACACTATACGCCATATTTATATTATTGTTTGTATATGTTAGTCGATCATATTTATTGTGAAATAAAATTTTATCACACATTAATTCTCATTGCCCTTAATTAATTTAGCAGTGCCAACTTTACTTATCATATATTAGTGTCCCATTAATTATACATTTCTTTAGAAGCTGTAGCACGAGATTACACTGACATTAACCTATTTATATATAGTCAATAATATAGTGTATGAGTTTCATATTTCAAAGATATTCTAGTAAAATATCTTAAAAAATACTACATAAGAAAGGTGACCGATTTCTGCCAAATATTATGTTTCGTGTGTTTTTTGAAATGAGATTTTAGTCATACTAAGAGTATTTATTAAAGTGTAACCCATAATAGTTATAAGGAAATGTCAAAAACCGTCCTCAATTTTAGTTGGACTACTTGCAATAGGGGAAACATTCGGCTTCTTCTTTAATTTATCATATTATAAATTAAATTATTTGACAGAAAATTGGTAATTTATCATCGTTATTAAATGTTTTTTAAATAAAACTAACTGTGAAAATTAAATAAACCAGAATTTTTTAAACTACTGTTTTTTGAAATTATCATAAAATAATCATATTTAAGTTTTATAGGGAAATGTCTAATGAATTTGACACTAAGCTTCGTTAAGCTAATCTGCCAATAAAACTAATATTAAAATATTGTACATAAATGACATTAAGAAATAATAAATATAAAATATAAAGGCGTATTACCGATTCCTACTGATGAGTCGCTAGTAATCACGAAACGCATATGTACATTAGGTAATATCTTTCGTTAATTCTGAAATTGGTTAATCATTCCGGTCACATTTGAACTAATTTGTAACTAGGTGCGCAAAACCTTATACACAATTTGGATGGTTGTTTGTAGATATCGATATGTGGGCGAAAATGACCATCTATGCTCATTGGGAATCTTTTGAAATTATATAAAGATATAACACAATTAATGAGACAGCGGTGTTAATATCGTTATTGCTCGATTTGGAACACAACATATAAGATTGTATAATTCGAAATCGAAAAACAGATTTTATAAAATATAACGATTGTTGGATTTAAATTAACTGATATTTGATCGTACATATTTGCGATTCAATAAGCAACTTTACGATAAACCGTCCCTCATATTTAATCCATTTATTCGTTTTATCAGATTAAGGCTCTTTATGGTTTAAAAATCCTATTATAAACCCTTTATTTTAAACATCAATTTCACTTGTACTATTACGGTTGTCTTAATTTGAACACGAAAATTCCTGGCACATTTTCATGGCAATCAATTAATTTTAACAATTTGATCTGTTAAATTATTGATCACTAATTACTCACTATTTTATCATGAGAAATTTATAACAATTACAGCAGCATTACTTGTCCCTACATAATCAGTGAGGCCACACATGTGCATAGCAACATCAGATAGTGGCAATAGAGCAATTAGTCGAACGTGTAAAAAAGTGGAAAATACAGTTTATCACTGTAAATTTAAAAAATTATAGGTGTGCATGTCATTATAGTGAATTGAATGGTTTGGAGTTATCAACACATGCACGTACATGTTGAATGTTTATTGATCGAAAAAACTTAAAATAATTTTAGATCACCGTAGTTTCATATGAATGAGCATAGGCATGCATTTAATTATAGTTAAGCGAATGACTTTCAGTCATATACATAGGTTTACGTACAAAAATATGATGCACATTTATCTAATGAAAATATCGGTAGTAAATATGCTATCCACCAAAAAGTTTAAATGAAATCATTTAAACAAAATATATGTTTATTATATTTTTGAATAAACTATGCACTGCGTGATGCTGTTACATTGTTGTTAGACACATTCATTTTAGAAGCCAGAGTTATCACGCACTCTGCCAAAATGACTTTTTATATTTTGTGATCAATATTTTGGTTCACACGCCGGTTGTATCTGTTCGAATTCCGCGCAAAATATTTCGCTAAAACGCTACGAAGTACATCACGAACTATCACAGAGAACCATCAGCTGTAACTTAGATTTTTAGCATTAGTGGGCAATTATTGCATCGGAGGAAAGAGACCATTAACATAGAAATATCTCTTTTTTATTTTTTAAATACAATTTCAGAGATGAGCGGCATTTGTAAAAGGTTTTCAAAAGAGAAAGTAGATACATAAAGGAAAAAAAAATTAATGGGAATACAACAGACCTTTTGAAAAACAGTGACCGGACGAATTTTAAATTTTCTGCCTAATGCAATGTTTAGGTAGCATACACGATGCGACCAAAAAATGAGAAACAATTTGCAAAATTGTTATGATGTAAAGGGTTATTTGGAGATATTTTTGTTAATTTGGCCAATTAGATTTAGATTCTTTTTAATCAACTGAATCTAGACTCAGGCTTATGTTTATGTAAGTATGCACTCATTTGTTAATCCAAACTTTTGTTAAAATATTTATTCATTCACTATGGTAAAGCTTATGTTGCGCTGTAAATTTAAAAGAATCGTACGCATTTTTAATGTATATATTAGTAAACATCAGGTTATTGTTTTAATCGATGCTTTAGCCGTTTATTTATTTCTAAATCCTTTTATAAGTCAGTGTATCATCATCTTCTAATCTTATTAATAAGCGAATAACTCAAAATATTTCTGCGGGGCTAAATTGATTTAAAACAAATAGGATGTGGTAGGATAGGTATCATTAAAAAACCGTTGAATATCTCTCGAATGAAAACAAACTCAAATATGCTTAATTTGATTTGATAAGTTATATTCCATGCAAGACGTGTTGTTTCAGCTCTATTTTGCAATAATTACATAGTGTACACCAATTTTCATAGCATCGAAGGTATGCCAATGAATACTGCTTGACCAGATTTTTATTATTTATAAAACAAATTTAGCATATAAAGTAAAAAATATTTTTTTCTCGTTCAGCATTTGCATATCGCCACACCGAGGCGTTCTTGCTTAAATTGTTGTACAATTATGTCAATGAATATGGTTTATTATTTACTGTACAAAATATATGTACAATTTGCGATCTCCTGTACTAATTAGTTAAAATGTAATTGCAGAATTTACTCCATTTTAAGTCTTTAGCGAAGTAACTTCAAATTCAGCTTAGTGATATGTAACTTTATGTAAATAATGCGAACACTACGATTTGAGGCCACAAAGTTACGCTAAAGTTCGCATACACATTTGATTCACCACAGAAATTAAAGATAACATTCATTTATGTCGCAAGGCTAGACGTATTTGATGGCGAAGCATCTCATAAGCGTGCAAAAACAAATGAATATAAATATATGAAACTTTACAAAAATCATGCTTCATGATTGCTAACTCATATCTTGACAACTCTTGACCGCACTAAAGTGGATAACTGAAAGCACTTATACTTTAAATCAAGTTTGCGAGCTTGAAGTAAACACCAACCCCATTGTATTTAACCAGTCTTCGAACAACATAACAAGACTACCACTTGTAATATAGACTATGAAATTAGAATTTTAGAGTTTTAGATGGATATAGGGAAATTAATAACGTAATAGAGAAAAAATGATAGAAAGGGAAAAAGACAGACATAATTATATGTGGCTTAAAGTTGAAAGAGATATCAAGGAAATGGAACATAGAGATAGAAAATTAGCCAAAGTTTTAGGTAGGTTTGTAAAGATGAATAGATTGATAAGGAAGGTAATTTCATTAAATTATATATATATGTATACATATATATATAAATTTAAATATAAATATGAAAGAATAATGAATAGATAGAGAGAAGGAATGATTTTAATACGGAAAAAATTATATAGAGATATATACATAGGACAATATACTAAGAGAGTTAGATGGAAATATATATAAGAAAATTGGCGGTTAAAGAGTCAGTAGAAAAATAGACAGATAGGAGGATATATGAGATGATGCGTATATACGGATGGATGCACAAATAGATAGTTAAATTAAATGGAGAAAAATTATATATGTAGTCAAACGATTGTTTAGTTATGCTGGAGGATATATATATATTTAATCAAATAGATCGATTTCTGGGTAGATATATAGATAGATATATAGAAAAATCAGTATTCGTATAAATAAATTTGTGTGCATAAATAAATAGGTTCAAAGATATACGGATAGTTAGGAAGATATACACACATATATGTATATAGATGGACTGGGTGATATGCAATATATATTAATATTGATATTTAAGTAGACAGATCAATATATATGCATAGATAGACATATATATTTATAGAAATATAGACAAATCAATGAAGAGGTAGGTAAATAGATGGACAGGTTGATAGATATTTAGATAAAATTGATATGTAGAAATTTATAACTATTGATGGATAGATGGACATGTATATTTATATAAACAGTTAAATACAAATGTAAATGTATAGATATATGGATTCCTATTAATATATTTATAAATGTTTTTTCTTTCTAATTAGAAATATATATATATATATATATATATATATATATATATATATGAACGTAACATGTTCTTATATGGAAATTATCTTTGTTAGCTATTCGTGTTGCCTGCTATTACAATAGATTTGAGGTTGTATAATTTGCAAGATTTTTAACTTGATGTAGTCTCTTCTACTTATTTTTTTTTGTTTTCTTTGATGGATGTGCATTGTATAGGTACTTTTTAATTTTGGATTTGGCCAAGCTTCTCGATATATAGCTAGACATTTTTTGACATTACGCTGAAATCTGCTTCAGCGATTGACGAGTTACAACTGTGACATTCTAGATTGTGATGATTTTGCACGCGCCGTGGCACGCGTTCACGTTGTACTATCAAGCTATTTATTTATTTATTTATTTACTTATTTAGCTTACCATTTCAGTTGTATGACTGCACTTTTCCTTTTCGAACTCTCCATCATAATGGCCTGACCACTATTCAGCACATTGCAAAACCTAGCAAGGCATAGTATTGTGCTATTCTATGTTGTGAGCTTGGATTTGGTGGCAATTTCAACACCACTTGCATGCGTCCAATCGTAAACATGTAACATTTCCATAATGGTATATTTGCACAATGTATTGTTTTAATTTGTGCTACACTTTTGTCAGCACCTTCTCTATCTCTCTCTCTCTCTCTCTCGTTGTCTCTCTATTTATACGACATTTCTTCGAAAGCGTATATTAAACACTTACGTGATCTTTCCATATCTGTATCCCAGTGTTTAGAGAATTTTTGTATAAAAGCTGCCTTTTTCCTCAGTGATCTACATTACAGGTGTAACATCACTTCAGTTGCACACCTAGTCTGTTGACTGTTAGCCAATTTCTACTGTGACTGCGTTTTTACTAGATTCTACAGCAGTGAATTTTGATTGTGGTTTGCAAGAATACTTCCTACGTGAAAGCAACGATCAATTGACGATGTATCTGCAAAGAAGGCACCCAAACGCCATGCATCACCCAGCGAAGCTGATCTTCAATGTATTCTTCACGAACGGTGTCTCTACGATGTGCTTGTTCCTTTTAATTACAACGATAATAGGTAACGCATCCTGTGCGCCTTCAGTGACAATGGCAAACAAGGAGGGCAGTGCAGACGCTTCGGAAACGCGCAATAACTCAGAGGAAGTAGGCACAAAAAAGATGGTTGACATACATGATTCCAGTGCCTTAATTAATGCTGCAATGCAGCATAATAGTGCGAAACATCGAATCAGCAATATGATGCACCACTCAGCTTATGCTGGTAAACACCATATTAGCCCATATTCGGTGGCCACAAGCGTGACGAATTTTCATAAACCGCACAAAGGTATGGGTGCTGCAGCTTTAGGTGTAGCTCGACCACCTCATCCATTACCATCTCCAAGTTCGACTGGTCTTATTGGCAGTGTCAAAGTACGCCAATCTAGAACTGTTCACCATGTGACGTCAACCAGTCAATCACCAGCAATTCCACCTCAGCCGGTTGTTCCTGGCAACTTTATGCCTAATCCAAATCCCCAACCGATTTCCGACTATCCGATCAACGGCGGTGCTCCAATGAATATTCCAGCACCAGAACCGCAAATGCCACAGGCCGACGAAAGTGCACCATCCCCATCATACTATCAAGAGACTTCTCAGGGTCAAGGAGCATATCAAGTGCAAAGTATGCAAAGTCCACCTAATCCCGTTGAAACTATTGCACCTGCACCTTTCTTACCTGCACCTGCACCTCTCATGCCCCAAAATGGTCTGCCTTTACAGTCTAATGTAGCTCCAGTTGTGGAATATCCAACAGGTTCTACATACGCCAGCTACAAACCACCTAACAAAAATAACTACTATCCTTCTGCAAAGCCAATTGGACCAAATAGTGTTGCACATTGGTATGCTAAAGTAGCCGCCGCATCAAAAGGTCAAAAGTCAAAGAATACTGGTTTTAGCGAGGATTTCATGGCTGGTTATATGGCTGGAAAGGGCAAGCACGCCGTACGTCAGATGACCACAACTATGCCATTTGGAATTGGCCCTGGTTCAGAAGTGATCCAGCCTCCTCTACCCTCTTATGACTATGGAAAGGTTGGAGCTCCATTACCAAGTGCTGTTGGTGCTGCAGGATCTCCGTACGATCCATCAACTGGACAACCTCTTATGCCCGGATTAGTTTCAGGACCTTCTCCAATGTTTGTAACCGGTTATCATCCAGGGCTTGCCGGCTTTAATGATGTTATTTCGCGCATTGATGATTATCAACAAAAACGTAACATTATGGCTCAGGGACAACCGACAATGTTTCCAACCAACGTTGGTAGCTTCGAAACAGATTATGGATCAGAAATTGGTCCAGGCGGAAGCTTTCCAACAGGTCCGTTGAATGGTGCATCAAATGGAGGATACCAAATCACTGCTCAACCCGCACCTAACAATGGTTATAGCCGAGGTCAACGAAATCAACAGTCGGGTCGAACTCCCTCAACCTATGTAATCACAACTGAGATGACTCCAACTGTGGACAATACAGAAAACAATGGTTATGGTTATGAAGGCTCATCTTCTAGTCAGATGTCAGAAGAGGATGCCTGGCAGAGAATTCCAAGGCCCATTCATCGCGAAGACCTGCCCAATGGATCGTCGCCAAACTACAGACGGACAAGGCGTCAGTAATCGCGTGCAAGGACATTTGGTCTATAAATGCTTTAGAATATGGAATGTGATTTATTTTATATTGTTACATATATATCACTCATTATATCAGTTGATTCACAAAATTCTTATTTGTTCGACTTTTTGTAGGAGAGACATAATAGCAAATATAAGACCAGGAAAAACGAAGTCTTATTAACCAAAATCCATGACAATATCTAGCATAATCAAGTAGTTTTGTACAGACACGCAAATAGTTTAGATCGATGGGCTTTTAATTGAAAATTTCAAGGTTTGTTGGAAAAAGTGAGCGAGTATAGGCGTCATTTGCCTGATGCTTTTAGTTGTAAATACAACGATTTTGCAAAAATATTGCCTAAAAATGACGTAAAGAAGTTTTTAAATATGTGTAAATGTAACGATTGATAGCCTAAAGAAATTCCCAGGGTAAAAAAAGCAATTAAAATGACATTACCTAGAGTATATACATTTAAATATTGTTTTTAGGCTTATGGATAGATAAATAAATATTTTTTTAAATGTAAAGAAACATAATTATCCAGATAGATACTTATGTACATATATATATATATATATATATATATATATATATATATATATATAACGTTAATTGGTTAAGCAAACAGAAACACTATGTTAGAAAAATAAATTAATTCCCCGAACTCCATTTGATAGGAGATGAGCACAGGTTGATTTGAATTCGCTCATTAGGGAAAATATGAAATAGAACATGGCCTAAGCGAAAGGTAAACTGGTTTGGTTGTGTCTCCCAAGACAAATGAACAACAAATATCTACTGTCTTGCTTTTTAAGTTCACACATTTAAGTAAGTTTTTAAAACCACGGCGACCAAGTTTTGTCGTTCTGTGCGTGCATTTTTAATACTTGACATTAATCAGACTTCATAGACGTTTGGACAAATTTTTTTTCATTTTTAAAAATTCCTTTCCAATTTCTAAGTAATGTTAATGCTTTACTTGTGGGAGTATTTTCCTTTAATGTAGGCTGTCATTATGAAGACGATGTTGCTTTGTAAGCTTTTACTGAAGCTAATCATTTTGTGTAATGATATTGATGATGCCATTTATAAGAACCATATTGCCTGTTGATTTGTTCGTTTGACAATTTTGATTAAAAAATGTCCAGACGTCATTTGCTCCGAAGTCGCTTTATGCACAAAGTTTAAAGCTATCAATAATTTAACGAGTTCAATAAGGCCCTCGACTGAACTGATTAAAAAATCAGCTCAGAAAAGTTGGAATTTATTCTTTCTGAAACTAAAAAATATTATTATAGCGGAAGAATAATGCCGTGGTTCTAAATAAAAATAGCAGATGTATTTCTACTTTATAATTTAAGGTCCAATTCCATGAAAACTTGTGTTACAACTGCCTGCTCAGTGATTACTTGAAAAAGAATTACAATTATTTAAGAAGAATGTGCAATAACAATTCTGGTATTTCTTTTTCCTTTTTACCCACCTGAATTTACGAATGTTTAATTTAATTGCACGCATTTGCCAACTATCACGTCCTGAGTTTTCGACTTAGACGTTCAACTTGTATCAAAAAAGACAGGTTGAATATATCTTTTACAAAGTAATTTCGTAATATAACTTTCAAATTATATTCCACCATTTATTTAAATACGTTCTGGTGGGGAGACGTCTTGCAATAAGAAAACAGATTGCGAATATTTGTGTCATAATTGTAGTGATATTGTGAAACACACAAACCTCATTTGTATATCTGTAAAAATGAATGCATTTGTGAACACGCAGTCTTGCATAACGCATTTTTGTCAATTTAAATGAATTTTCTTCAATGAGCGCAATTTTGAATTAATGATTGCATTACAAATGAATAGCTAAGAAAGAAGTGGCTCATATTTTAAATAAATAAAAGAACGAATATTTTGGAATAATTTCTTAACTTAAATTAGTAACAATTTATATGCCTGAACACATTCATTTTTGAAATCTATAGTTGTTTATTAATAAATTATATATTCTCTTATGTATTTTTTAATTAAAAATGAAAAAATGTTCTCCTCTCGTTCAATCGATATATATATATATATATATATATATATATATATATATATATATATATATATATATATAGACAAAATATTAAAATATGAATTTAAAATTTTTTTGAAAAAAACAATATTTTTAGTCGACTGAAAATTTATGTATATATAAGTACATGTGGTATATACAAATGTATCTTTTCTTTCTTTATTAAATATGCAGGGAAATTATTCTACTTATTATATTGTTGCTTTTAATAAAAAAATCGTTTTATAACTTCCTTGACTTTTTATTTTCCTCGTGTAAGGAAACGCTGCACCAAGCAAATGTAACTTGAGTTTCCATTTAAGAAACATATTGTGGAATAAAAGTATTCATGTTTAAGGTAAGCTAGCGAACAGAATTTAAAATAAACGTCTAAGTTCTTGCGCTATAAAACTATAATTCCACTGATATCGTATAAAATTTTATGGAATACTACAAAAAAGTGAAATACCAGAAATATATTATTTGTAGAACTAACTCGTCACTCATAGCGGATATTTTTGCAACAGCATTCTACATACGTTAGCGAGTTTTCGCTTTGCACAATCTGATTGATCTTTACGAATCTGATAGTACAAAGCGACAGCCCGCGAAAGCAAATCTTGGAAATTTAGCATATAAAGTTCGCACTGCACAAATATGTAAAAGATATCTGTCAGAATTCTATTTAATTGGACGTGTCTAACAATGGTCGAAATGTTTCTGATAAAATTCGATGTCGATACGCATTATTTCGATTTATATCTTAACGGTCAACCTCCAGATAATAATGCATTCATTCTTCTCTATTTTTTAATTGGATAAATGGCTCTTCTAGGCAACAGGAGATAAAGAAAAAGTTTTTAAACAAATAATTTCCAACTCATGCATAAGTCTAAATTATGTGAGTATTTGTGAAGTTGACGAAAAATATGTTTATTTATATCTTAGTTTCTGAAAATCATAATTTAGATTTTGTTTAGGCCTGATGCGGGACCATCAGCATTTTAAAATACAAGTAGTTTTCTATTTATATAATTGAATTGATGGATGGGTCGCCCAATATATACTTATTTGCGTTGTTGATGTAGGTAGGTTGCATATTAGTATTATAGTTTATTATTTATATCGTTACAATGTTTTGAGTCTTAGACTGTGAGAAATTCTGATCCATGTCTATAAATTTTTCACCGGAATGAATTTTTAAGACTAATTTGGAAAGCACAAATTTGAAAGTTTGTGGGATATCTACTAATTCAGAACGAAATACACGTGCTGCATATTGTGAGTGTAATCTTGAAGAGCATAAAAATCTCTTGACATATATCGAGAAACCACGTATGTGATAATTTGTTGCACGGGCGATAATAGCATTTATTTAAATAAAGGTTGCGATCTTGATCTAAACAAAATTCCATTATATATAGGTATATATATATATATATATATATATATATATATATATAAAGTAGAAATCAAATCGAGTCAGATTTTGCCATCCATATAATAAAATTAAAACACAGGATGTATATAAATGAAACATATATATATCAATTATCAGTATAAACAAAGCAATATATAATGTCGAAAGTGTAGCTTATTCAATAGAGGGTTTCGCCCTTATTTTAAACTCTTCATCTACTGTTCAGATTTTTACCACAGACAGAAAAGACTAATAATTTGCCATTTTTAGTCTTTGAGGTATCTATATAAGATTTTCATCTCAGTTTGCTATTCCTATTCAAATATCCCATTGTGGTTTGGTATAAATTTAAGGACTCTAATTTTGCTAGTTTAAACTTGAATTTGTAATATCGAAAAAGATTTCAAGCAAATTTGATATAATAGTGTCCTTCAATTTTTATTGGAATTCCTGCTCAACATTTTTCGTCGAATGTTACAAATGACACTTTCCAGACCTCGTATTTTGGCCATTTAAAAATCTGTGGATTGTATTTTTGACTTTTTATTTATTTCTTTAGTCTTAAATATAATTTTTTTGACGTTTTAGTTTCCCATTGATATAGTGCTCCAATTAATCCGCATTTATAACAGTTGGTTACTGTTTGTGGCGGAGAACTAATATATATGCAAATGTGTTATGTTTTGAGCACACAGTAGAATTTAGTTAAAAAATAACCAGAAGAATAAATCAAAGAAAGCATTAACGGAGCTTAAAAGCTCATGCAAATCATTTGATATAAATTGGAAGAATTTTACTTTGAAGATTTTTATGAGATTTACAACTTGGTTTGTGAGAAATTTAGAGCCTAGTGCAATTCATAATTAGCGTAAGACCTAGAAATTTATAGTTCAGCATGATGAAATTAGATTCTTCTTATAGGTATATTTTAACCGTAGGCACTTCTGTTTAGACTATAGTTTCCATTTATATTAAACATTGCACGTAATGTAGAATCAGATACTTAAATAATATTCTCAACTTCCTTTTCTACAAGTCTAGTTTAACTTCTTAGACCAAGTTCACATAAGTCTTCAAACAGCATTCAAAATTAGATATTGTGTGTTGCGGAGAACTAATATATATGCAAGTATGTATTAGGTGTTGCAAACCTAGTAACAAATTAATTCAGTTGTGACCAGAAGGATAAACCAAAGATAGCATGAACGGAAGGTATAATCTCATGTACTATAGCATACATTGATATCTATCATGTTAGTACCAGGTACCGACTTGGAAACCATAGTATTAGTACCATGTACCTTTTCGGTTAATGTTGTTATCGGTTATTAACACAATAGTCATAGTGTTAATATCATTTACAGACTCGGTATATATAATACATAGAGTGAGTTAGCGTTGAAATCGCATTGTCGAAACTTTACGATGTTAGCTACTCTACTACAGGTTTACACATTCGTCTAGGAGATTGTATCGTCCTATTATCCCACATTCCTTACCCAAATATATAGTGGTTAATGGGCGTAATACCGGCTTCTACTGATGAGTCGCCAGTAAGCACGAAATGAATGTGCATGAGATTATACTTTCCGTTCATGCTGTCTTTGGTTTATCCTTCTGGTCACAAGTGAACTAATTTGTTACTAGGTTCGCAACACATAATACACACTATCATTCTAAATTGCAAAACGTTTTTTTTTTGTTTTTGACTACTATGCTTATAGGCAGTAGCATAATGAAACATTGACAAACATGGCATCATTTTCTTTCGACAAATAAAAGATGAGTTAAACGAACATTGGTTGCGCGGGAAGTGACAACAATTGTAATAATCAGGCTTGCGATCCTGATATAAGCACCTGATTCATTAATTATTTACATATGTCAGTATAAAATACGAATTGTATAATGTGGTGTCTGTTCAATCATAACAGATTGGGGATGGTTAGTTGGAACTTTGGGTCTAAATAGATGCCACATGAGCACCACCTAAAGAAAAAATAGACTAACCTATTTACATTAGTTAGTATATAACTGAAAGTTGTGTGTAGTGTAGTGGGCGGGAGGGTGTCTCAGTGGATAGAGCACAAGATTCCGAAGCAGACGTGCCCAGGTTCGAGTCCTGTCCGCGGCAAATTCTGGCCAGTACGTTATGAGTTACCAATAAGACGAAACCGGTCTACTGGATGAATTGCCTTTTCTACACTATACTATTCTTAGTTAATACTGAAATATGCAAATAAGAAAATGTTAAATAAGTTAGCTCAGCTGTATGCATTTAATCGTTAAAATGAAAGCATAATACAGCTGAAATATATAATTTAGATATTCAAGATGACTATATATATATATATATATATATATATATATATATATATATATATATATATATATATATATATATATATATGATAGTAGGCATTGCCTTTGTGCATTGCTAATAGTATAATTTTAAGATAAAATACGTTGAAGATCTATAGGTTATTATGTAGTAAATAACAAAGCCGATTAATTTCGGGAACACCAAACAGCACAAAAATATGTCCTATTATTAATTTCGCGATTTTCTATTTGATTTTGTGGGTGAGCACTTAGAGGTGGAATTTGTTATTGGACCACAATTTGATCGAGCAAATTTGTTGCTGAAATTGCGTATTAGGTTTTATCCATTTAGTTACAAATTAGTTCAAATAGGATCAGAAACGTATAGTAAATTCGGCACGAACGGAAGGCGTATTCTCATGTAAGTATGCGTTTCGTGCTTACTGACGACTCATAAGTAGGAGGCGGTATTAAAGTCTGTATCAACTATATCCTTGCCCAAGTAACCTGGAACAGGTGGATGATGTAATCTCTTATACGAATGTGTATTCAAGCAGTTACGGAGTTAACTTCGTATAAAGATTTCTACAATTCTTCTTATAAGCCAAACTCACTATATATAATATATACCATGCCCGTAAACGATACCATGAAAATGGGTTTCAAATTTCTGAGCTTGTATAAGACACCAACAGAATGGATTTCGTGTTAGGTTTGTACCGTGTGCAGGCTTGACATTTTGAAGCCTATTGTGTTAGTGAACTTTGCAGACGCGATATATATTACATATAGAAGCTTGACTGTGAATTCACATTGTAAAATACATTTTAGGAATTTAGTAGCATTACTTCTGCAATACAAAGTGATATAGGAGATTGTACCGTTTACCTGTCCCAAATTTCTTGCCAAATATCTGGTGGGTATGAGGAGCAGTATCAAATCCTACTGATGAGTTGCTAATAAATACGTAAGGCGTGAGTACATGAGGGTATACCTTTCGTTCATGCTAACTATGGTTTGCTCGTCTGGTTCTATTTGAACTATCTTTTACAAGGTACGCAATAACTAATACAAAATTGTATATATTTTAGTTCAACGCAACAAGCAGTATATATTTTGTAGAGTTGTTGCGCAGTGCGATCTTCATATGATGACTTTCCGCGAGTTGTGTTCGCGGATTATTGCTTTGCACTATCAGTTTCACAAAGATCCGATTGATCACCATTTCCAAGTACGTATCTCTTTTGCCTTCGATGAGGCTGGGTGTGTATTCGTTCTTTTCTTCCGAAGGCTTCAACATAGTTCATAATAACCATTGGATAGCGGTGCTACACCATCTAAGTTGCCAATTGATCACTTAAACTAGTACAACGACAGTTGAAGGCATCTTTACGAGTCGGATGCTGGAGTAAGGCATGTTTTATAAAATCCCAAGCTCCTTGTTGCAATCCGCACCAATAAAATTTACTAAGCAACACAATTATATCATAGGGTTCGTTGGTTAGTATGTTATCAATCAGTGGATTTGTAATAGTCGGAGCACGTTTATATACATTGGGACGTAACATGTGCTTTTTTGACTCAAATCTCTGGAGGCCCATATGGAATAGTAAAAAATGGCAGAGAGAAGTGTTTTACCAGAGAATATGGTTAAGTAAGATGGCTTTGAATTCAACCGAGGCAAGCGGACCTACCTACGGGGAGATTAAAGGCACAATTTAAAGAAACTAGGGAGGGGCGCAACGTGAAGCACCGGGATTGAGGTGGAGCACATAGGGAGAGCTTCGACAGTACCATCAAACGTCTATTGCAAATGAAACACGTTTAGGAAAATAAGATGCGTGAATTTGGTTGGATTTTTTCGTTATTGTCGTTATGAAGATGTGTGGAGCTACCATTGGTAATACGATGTTTAATTTTCGTACTTTATAGTGCGAAGGCAAAGAACTGTATGTTTATATATACGGATTTATTGCATTCAAAAACATTTTAGACAATATAATATATATTGATGTTTAGCACGGTACCGTCAAGTAAACTCGGCATTGCATTTAGAATTTTAATAGTCTGAAGATTTTGTCAAGTTTGGCTGGTAAATGACTCGAATACTAGGCTACTGATTTACTTAGTTTCAGCTACCTATAAATTTCTGGTTCTGTGGGTTAAGATAACCAGGATACTAGAATCCTAAGTTAATGAATTAATTGTGATTAAATTTTACTCGTTGAACGTTGAGTTTCAGCTGAGAAATTTTTCCCGCACATTAGCAAAGTGAAAATTGAAATTCAGCATGTGGCAAGAACGAAATATGAAATATCCGAGGCCAGAACGCTGACTCTTTGTATTTGTTTCTGGAGTGGCTGCAGGACTTTAGTTAAAGCCATACTTTGACTAGGATTGTTTTAAATGATATTTCTGCTCCTTTATAGCGAGAATACTTTTGGCATGCCGTTGATGATTTCACCTATATTGGTTGCGTCGTTTATGTGGATTCCCGAGGAAATTATTTTAATAGTGTCATCCAACCGGGACTTAATCATTCCTAACTCAGCAGTCAAAGTGTTCATTTGTGCAGACAATTCTCTCGCTAATTTTTCCAATCCGTCAGAAGCCATTTTTAAACTCAACAAAAATTCCTTATTTTAATGAATAGGTTATAGGAGTTTACTCGTATAAAGCGCACCCTTTTAGTAAAACAAACTGCAAATATTTATTATTTTCTATTCACTTCTGCGGCGCGATGTCTGTACCCCACCATTGTGCCGACTGCCTTATTTTAATTCATGCATTTCTGCGAGGACTTCTTTTGTATCCATGTCAGCCCTAGATAGGACGCTTGGTGTGTTCTCGGTCTCAAAGATGACTATTGCTAAAATTGTTCATTTTTTCCGAAATATCTTTGTGAATGCATTTATATGAAATCATTTCTTGTAGCGCTTTCGTGCCAATGAAAATAACAGATATCCCTATGCAACTGTTTTAAATCCTTGACCAAATATATAGTGCTTAAACGAACATTGGCTGTATGGGCGTGCATATAAATTATTATAATCAAGGTTTCGATCTTTATAGAAGCACTTAGCCTTTAATTACTTACATATGCCAGTATAAACTAAGAATTGGATAGTGTAGAAAAGGCAATTCTTCCGGTCTACTGGATGAATTGCCTTTTCTACACTATCAAATTATTAGTTTATACTGGCATATGTAAGTAATAAATGGGTCAGGTGCTTATATCAAGACCGCAACCTTGATTATAACAGCTATATAGTGCGTTTAGAGCATAATGCCGTCTCTTGTTGTTTACTTTCCAGTAAGCTCAATTTTTCTTTAAATCAATTTTGCGAGCGTGAATTAATCACCAATCCTATTGTATTTAACCAATCGTCGAAAAACAGAGCAAAACTACCACCAGTTTTGCTATGTTGTTCGACGACTAGTTAAATACAGTGGGATTGGTGCTTAATTCAAGCACGCAAACTTGATTTAAAGAATTGTTACCACCACTCGCGCAATCGATTATTGTTTAAGCTAAATTTTTATCTGTCTAATGCATTACGCATTTTGATCATGTTGCCTTTGAAATATGTTAATGTCATGTATGAACTAATTTATTGTAGTTTTACAATCTTTAATTCAAGAAGTAGCATTTGACTTCTTATGTTACTCTTTGCGGTTGTATTCATAATTTCAGTTTCAGGTGAAATTTTACTGTTTCTCAAACAATCTAATTAGCAAAAATTAAAGTGATGACATACGCTAAATTATATACTTTTGGCTATGTGGTATGCTCGTTTTAAACAGAAGCAGAACTTTGTCATTTAGAGAAATAAAATCTGCCGCATAGTTAATAAGAACAAGAAGACCAAGTTTAGACTATATTTAATTCTATGCTACAGAAGCAGTTTGCAAACAAATTTAAAATGTATAATATTTAAAATCTGTGTAATTTTCGTTCAAACAATCTTCAAGTAATGGTGCATTTTATGTGAATAAATATATCAATTTAATAAGATAAAGTTTTGAAAAGAAGAAAAGAATGGCTATGCCTTGGTAAAGAATAATAATTTCCATAGCTGAATGACCTATGATGCTTATAAATAAGGGTCTTCAACGCAGATTAGATTACATTAAAATTTTGATTCGATTAGGCCGGTTGCACGTTCAGTTGATAATAATGGAATGTCTATAGATGAGTTTCATATTGCTCTTTTTACTTTTTTCGCAATTACAAGTATTATATTTCGCTTATTGAAAATAGGCCGCATTTTTGAGAGTAAGTGCTTCGCACACTTACATAAATGAAGTAATTTTTTCCCTTGATTAGTAATATAAGAGTGCATGACATCAAGGGCAGTGATTCCACTAACACTCTATGCTATATTTGAGACTGAAAGAAGTTCTTCAATTTTTTTTTACTTTTTGCACTTTATTACTTTTTTCCTCGCCTAAGCTGGAAACATAATTACAAGACAATATTTTCTTTCTTTGTGCAGTCTGAAAAAATAGATTGGTGCTTATTTGAAGTCATCAAAATTTATTTTAATAGCTGATATCTTCACGCGCGCAATCAGAAAATGCTCAATATTCACTAATGTAAGGGATATGACCAACGGTCTTTATTGAAAGGCACAAATATAGCGAGATTAACGAACATTAGTTTAGTGGACGATGAAAAATATTACTGTAATCATGATTACGATATTTATATAAATACCCGAACCAATATGTAACAATAAATGTCAATACAAACTAAGTATTATGTAATGTGGAAAAGGCAATTCATCCCGTAGATCAGTTTCATTTGTAGTGGGAACTCATCACCTACTGTCCAGAATTTAAACACGGACAGGGCTCGAATCTGGGCACTTCTACTTCTGTATCTGGTGCTCTAACCACTGAGCCAACATGCGCAACCCAAACACAATGTTCATTTATATGCTAATGAACTTGATATAAACACATGACCCATTATGAGCATACATTTGTCAGTATAAACAAAGAATTGTATAGTGTCGAAAAGGCAATTCATCCAGTAGACCGGTTTCGTCCTTATTGGGAACTCATCCTGTACTAGCCAGAATTTGCCGCGGACATGACTGGAACCTGGGCCCGTCTGCTTCGGAATCTGGTGCTCTAACCACTGAGCCATCCTGCCGTACACTACACTGCATACAATTTTCAGTTATATGCTAACTAATGTAACTTGGTTAGTCTTTTTTTCTTTAGGTAGAGCTCATATGCATCCATTTAGACCCAAAGTTCCAACTAACCATCCCCAATCTGTCATTACTGAACAGACACCTCACTACACTGGGAAGTGGTA
Source organism: Eudiplozoon nipponicum (assembly GCA_029291075.1). Taxonomy (NCBI): domain Eukaryota; kingdom Metazoa; phylum Platyhelminthes; class Monogenea; order Mazocraeidea; family Diplozoidae; genus Eudiplozoon; species Eudiplozoon nipponicum. Next base: position 186,183 of record JAQBSW010000443.1, read on the forward strand.
TTGAAATAAACATTTATATAATTAAACGAAGATTGGTTGCGCGGGTGGTGATAAAAATTATTATAATCAAGGTTGCGGTCTTGATATAAACACCTGACCCATTAACTACTTACATATGTCAGTATAAACTAAGAATTGTATAGTGTAGAAAATGCAATTCATCCAGTAGACCGGTTTCGTCCTTATAGGAAACTCATCACGTAATGTTCAGAATTTTTCGAGGTCAGGACTCGAACCTAGGCACATATGCTTCAGAATCTGGTGCTCTATCCTCTGGTCCACCCTGCCGCACTCTACACACAATTTCAGCTATATATTAACTAATGTCTCCTGGTTAGCATTTAAATTTACGTAGAGCCTATATAGCATTCATTTAGCCCTAAATTTCCAACTAAAAATCTCCAATCTGTCATTATCTACCAGACACCACGCTACATGGGGAAGTGGTATTGAATTAAATATTTTTTAATTTACCTAACATTGGTTACGCGGGCGATGATAAAAATTGCTTCAATCAAGTTTGCGATATTTATTTTAACTCCTGACTTACTATGTACATATATTTGTCAGTCGAAACTAAACATTGTATAATTCATGATGAGTTCTCTATAAGGACAAAACCAGTCTACTGGACGAATTGCATTTTCCACGTTATACTGACAAATATATGTACACAGTAGGTCAATTTTTTAAATTAAAATTGCAACCTTTAGTAAAATGGAGTGTGTGTTTGTACTCATTTATCATTTTTTCTGATTTAGATTTAAAATATTGACACTACTTGGGAAAGTGAGCTTGCTGTGTATATTCAACATTTAATAAGTCAGCATTTCCTAGTGTAAGTAAAGCAGAATAAAATACGAAGAAACAAATTCAAAGTTAACACCCGAATATACTCTTATAGAAAAAGTCAAATGCAAACTAAAATGTATACATGTACCCCCGCAGAGTAGGACTGGAACATGTTTGTCAAAAGGTCCATACAATCTCCTTAAATTTAGTCTGCGAGATTGAGATAAACACCAATTCTAGTTTATCTAACTATTTGTATACTATAACAACACGACCGTCACTCAAAAGCGACGACGCGTTTTTATCTTTTATTCCCATCATTACAGAATTAAGTCAAATTTATTAAAAAGGATAGTACCGCAAGGTATATTTAATTATATAACATAACATATGGGGCTCTCATTCCTAACATTCTTATATAAATCGTACTTAACTAACATTTTTGCCAATTCCAATGCCTCTTGATATGTTGCTCTTCAGTGCAGGCGGTTAACGAGAGCTTTACCTCGACTAATTTTATTCTAAATAGGGCGTAATTGTAAGCTGCCTTTATCTCTTCATCACTCTATTAGAAATAATTTCAAATCCGGGTGAGCATTAAGTATAATTCACATCATATCTTTTATAAATATTTTAACCTTGAAAATAAAGTCAGTCAACTTATTTTACAAAGTAAACAATCAAGTGCAACTTATTCCAAGTGAAATATTAATATAATTCTTCAAATTAGTTTCCTTGTGTATATTAAGTTTTATCCCACGAAGGTGACAAGTCTATCATATCTCTAAAGCTATCATACAATTTTTGCTACAATTGTAGCAAATAAGTGCTTTTATATTTAACACTAAAATGTGTTTCTTTTCCGATATACATGAATAATTTAAGATTTATTTTAGTTTTAAATAAGTAAGAAAAATTTACTAGTGTTTAACGTACGAGACAAAATTTAATCCCAATTAACAATGTAGGTTGATACATTTTTTAACTGGTTTCAACGTTGGCACAGTTGCTTTTGCTGTTCGTGAAACATTTGCGTAGGAAAGCATACAGCAGATTGAGGTGCTTCATTTACCAACTATATATTTGAGTGAGGAATGTGGGAAAATAGGATGGTAAAATCTCCTATACGAATGTGTAAACCTGTAATAGTGAAGCTAATTTTATATAAAGTCTTTGATAATGCGATTTCAGAGCCATCTATATATATATATATATATATATATATATATATATATATATATATATATATATATTTATATATATATACCAAATCTGTAAATGATACGAACAATATCGCTATTGTGTCAGTACCTGATACCAATATTATGGCATCAACACTATGGTTGACAGGACGGTACATGATACCAACACATTGGATTTCAATGTATACAGAAGTTTACCCAAACGAATGTGCACATGATATCATACTTTCCGTCCATGCTGTATTTGCTTCATCCTTTTGGTCATATTTGAACTAATTTGTTACTAGTTGCGCAACAGCTAATACACAATAACTAAAAACAGTTTCTCTTTTATCGTGAAGAGCCGAATGATAATTCCTGTGCTCAAACCCATTGACTGTGCTTGAACATTTATGGACAACATCTATTTATTGAAGTAGTCACCGAATCAAGAAGCATACACATGTTTTATTATAGAATTCTTCACAGGATAACATACTGATTTATAGAAACACAGGCAACATCAATCATATTTCTCACGCACCAGGTTTGAATGTGCGCCGACGGACCTGAATACAATCTTCTATTTCATCTGCCTGAATTATACGAGATTAGACTTTCCATTCATACTGTCTATGATTTATCCCTCCTGTCATATTTGAATTAATTTGTTATTAGGTGAATAACACATAATACACAATTGCATTTACATTAGTTCTCCGACACAATCAGTATTTAACTGTTGTAGATTTATTGAATGATGTTATGATTGCTGCGAAATGTGATAACTGATATCGACCAAGGCCAGAGTGTATGGATTTGCTGGAGTAAAAGGTGTTCATAAATATTTACTTTCGAATACATAAAAAAACCATCCTGTTGGTACGATGTACCGACTCGGCAACCCTAGTGTTAGCACCATGTACCTTTTCGATGCCCTACTATTGGTATCGGATACTGAAACAATAGCCATATTTAACAGTTAAATACTGTTTGTTGCGGTGAAGAAAAATATATGCAAGTATATATTAGGTGTTGCGGAACTAGTAACAAATTAGTTCGGCTCTTACTGATGAGTCGCCAGTAAACACGAAATGAATGTGCATGAGATTATACTTTCCGTTCATGATGCCTTTGGTTTATCCTTCTGGTCACAACTGAACTAATTTGTTACTACGTCCGCAATACCTAATACATACTTACAATAGCCATATTGTTGGTATAATGCTTGAATGTATGATTGATATAAAATAATAAGAAAAGAAGATACAGTGCAAAATATGTAAATCTTGAAGTCTTAAGTCTTCGTCTTAGGACAAATGTTCTGATTAATTAAACAAAAACACTTGGTCACTTCTTTAGGTGAGAAGAAGAATATTGGTAGCGAAACTTCATCTGATTTTAGGCAACAAACTTGACTGTTAAACAGTTTTAACCCACAATTGTAGAGATATATTAGGTAGAACAGTTTAATACTGTTTGTTGCGAAGAACTAATATATATGCATGTATGTATTAGGTTTTTTGCGAACCTAGTAACAAATTAGTTCAGTTGTGACCAGAAGGATAAACCAAAGGCAGCATGAACGGAAAGTATAATCTCATGCACATTCGTTTCGTGCTTACTGGCGACTCATCAGTAGGAGCCGGTATTACGCCCTTTAACCACTACATATTTGGTAGAAGAATGTGGAATAATAGGACGGTACAATCTCCTAGACGAATGTGTAAACCTGTAATAGTGAAGCTAACATAATCTAAAGTCAACGACAATGCGACTTCAATGCTAACTCACACTATATAATATATATACCGAGTCTGTAAAGGATACTAACACTATGGCTATTGTGTTAGTAACTGATACCTTTTTTAAATCTATGAGTACCGGATACTAACACTATGGTTTCCGAGTCGGTACATGATACCAACCTGATGGATATAAATTTATGCTAAAGTTCACCCAAATTTAGAATTACAACAATTTCCAAACACCTGTTACTCCAGTTAAACCATACACTCTGGCCTTCATCGATATCAGTTATCACATTTCGCGGTAAGCATGACATCAATCAATTGAATATATTACAGTTAAATACTGTTTGTTGCGAAGAACTAATATATATGCAAGTATGTATTAGGTTTTGCGAACCTAGTAACAAATTAGTTCAGTTGTGACCAGAAGGATAAACCAAAGGCAGCATGAACGGAAAGTATAATCTCATGCACATTCGTTTCGTGCTTACTGGCGACTCATCAGTAGGAGCCGGCATTACGCCCTTTAACCACTATATATTTGGTAGAAGAATGTGGAATAATAGGACGGTACAATCTCCTAGACGAATGTGTAAACATGTAATAGTGAAGCTAACATAACCTAAAGTCAACGACAATGCGACTTCAATGCTAACTCACACTATATAATATATATACCGAGTCTGTAAAGGATATTAACACTATGACTATTGTGTTAGTAACTGAAACCTTTTTTAAATCGATGAGTACCGGATACTAACACTATGGTTTCCGAGTCGGTACATGATACCAACCTGATGGATATAAATTTATGCTAAAGTTCACCGAAATTGTGAATTACAACAATTTCGAAACACCTGTTACTCCAGTTAAACCATACACTCTGGCCTTCATCGATATCAGTTATCACATTTCGCGGTAAGCATGACATCATTCAATTCAATATATTACAGTTAAATACTGTTTGTTGCGAAGAACTAATATATATGCAAGTATGTATTAGGTTTTGCGAACCTAGTAACAAATTAGTTCAGTTGTGACCAGAAGGATAAACCAAAGGCAGCATGAACGGAAAGTATAATCTCATGCACATTCGTTTCGTGCTTACTGGCGACTCATCAGTAGGAGCCGGTATTACGCCCTTTAACCACTATATATTTGGTAGAAGAATGTGGAATAATAGGACGGTACAATCTCCTAGACGAATGTGTAAACCTGTAATAGTGAAGCTAACATAATCTAAAGTCAACGACAATGCGACTTCAATGCTAACTCACACTATATAATATATATACCGAGTCTGTAAAGGATACTAACACTATGGCTATTCTGTTAGTAACTGATACCTTTTTTGAAATCGATGAGTACCGGATACTAACACTATGGTTTCCGAGTCGGTACATGATACCAACCTGATGGATATAAATTTATGCTAAAGTTCACCCAAATTGAGAATTACAACAATTTCCGAACTTTAGCATAAATTTATATCCATCAGGTTGGTATCATGTACCGACTCGGAAACCATAGTGTTAGTATCCGGTATTCATCGATTTCAAAATAGTGGTTAAAGGGCGTAATACCGGCTCATACTGATGAGTCGCCAGTAAGCACGAAACGAATGTGCATGAGATTATACTTTCCGTTCATGCTGCCTTTGGTTTATCCTTCTGGTCACAACTGAACTAATTTGTTACTTGGTTCGCAAAACCTAATACATTCTTGCATATATATTAGTTCTTCGCAACAAACAGTATTTAACTGTAATATATTGAATTGAATGATGTCATGCTTACTGCGAAATGTGATAACTGATATCGATGAAGGCCAGAGTGTATGGTTTAACTGGAGTAACAGGTGTTCGGAAATTGTTGTAATTCTCAATTTGGGTGAACTTTAGCATAAATGTATATCCATCAGGTTGGTATCATGTACCGACTCGGAAACCATAGTGTTAGTATCCGGTACTCATCGATTTCAAAAACTTATCAGTTACTAACACAATAGCCATAGTGTTAGTATCCTTTACAGACTCTGTATATATATTATATAGTGTGAGTTAGCATTGAATTCGCATTGTCGTTGACTTTAGATGATGTTAGCTTCACTATTACAAGTTTACACATTCGTCTAGGAGATTGTACCGTCCTATTATTCCACATTCTTATACCAAATATATAGTGGTTAAAGGGCGTAATACCGGCTCCTACTGATGAGTCGCCAGTAAGCACGAAACGAATGTGCATGAGATTATACTTTCCGTTCATGCTGCCTTTGGTTTATCCTTCTGGTCACAACTGAACTAATTTGTTACTAGGTTCGCAAAACCTAATACATACTTGCATATTAGGTAGAAGTTTAGTTGGATTGAGTATCCAAGTTTAAATACAAAATGCAGCAATATACATAAAAATTTAATATCATGAACTCAATTTTCCTTATATGCGGTTGATGAAGTACATTAAAAAAATATCATTAGGATTCTAAAGCTGAGTTTAGCAATAGGGGCATACCCATTAAGCTGTAAATATGTATCCTTATTATTGGGATCATGGGAAATTACAAAGTAAAGAAAATCGTTTAGAGCATAATAAGAGCAATTTTCCGCCAAATTCTGCTGAGTAGATGCAAGGCAAAGTAAATTCGCAAAGATAGCCTAGAAAAATGATATATTGCGAATTTTCATTATTATAGAAGAATTATGCTGCTTAAAATATGCAACATAATTAGATAGGAAGCCACATAGTCGACATCGAGATATAATCATTAACTGATTACAGAAAAACATACAGCAATAGACTCAGTATTTTTTAGACTTTCGCGAGAACACGATTACGTTTCTAGTATGAGCTGCCCTCTAGATATTGAATAAGACGGCTTTGCAGCCCAGTATTAGTGATGTGATTTTAGGCCTCAACTTTCAACATCTCATACTGGTTAACTAATTTAGAAGTAATGCTAAAATCAGTTCACAAAAAAAACATGGTATAAAGTTTACTTATTTAAATTAAGGTTTAGAGCTTGATATAAATACAAATTCCACTATGTATACATCTGTCAGTACAAGATGGGCAGCGTATAATTTCCCGAAATTCCCAATAAGAATGAAATCGGTCTACTGGTTGAATATCCTTTTCTACACTATACAATTCTTAATTTATACTGTATGTATGTACTTAATGGGTCAGGTGCTTACATCACAATCGCAACATTGATTATATTAATTCTTACACAACCAATCGATCATTACATCGTTTTGGTAGACCTTAATCTCCCCATTGCCAACGGGACCAACTTATCATCAGAAAACCATCGGTTACTAACGCGTTTCAATGACAACATGCCGAATCAATTGTTTATAATCTAGGTTGCGATCTTGGCATAAAATCCTAGTCAATTATGTGCAAACATATGTCAGTATAAACTAAGTATTGCATAGTGTGGAAAAGGCAATTCGTTCAGTAGTTAGTATATAACTAAAATTGTGTGTGGTGTTTGGCAGGGTGGCTCAGTGGTTAGAACATCAGATTCCGAATCAGAAGTGTCCATGCTCCATCCCTGTCCACGGTTAATTCTGGACAGTAAGTGGTGAGTTCCCAATAAGAACGAAACTGCCTTTTCCACACTATACAGTAATTGGTTTATATAGATAAATGTGTGTAAATAATGAGCTAGGTGTTTATAACAATATCGCAACATTGATTATAAATAATATTATCATCGTCAGCGCAACCAATATTTGTTTCATTGCTGAATCATTGTTTGCATTCTCCTACCCGTTGAAACAATCAACTCAAATGCGTCCTCTTCATTGAATACGTGATCGAGGTCCAATTTTGGGAGATTTTTCGTAATATTGACAACTGCCAATTAGCCCTGTCTATAACCTTCTTATATTCTATCATACTTGAGGTAAGTCTCCTTCAATTTTGACACGAACTTGGACTCCACGTTAGTGACTTCGAACATTACCAACAGTCATCTAAATGATTATTGCTTATAATTTTCTAATGATGTGCCCTAATTAATGTACTGAAGTCTTTTGTTCTATTTTAGCTATTCTAATGGAAGCTCAACAGAATATGCCAACGAGTTTTTTCCTCCGATGTATTGAGCACGTTTTCCTTGGTCCTCTAATAAAATCAATTTTGCATGATGAACCAAGGCTTGCTAGATACTCACAACTAGTGTCTTCAAATCCTAAAGATGGAATTAGTATCCAAATTCTTCCCAAGCATACTTTTGAGTCAATTGCATCCTAGTCATTTGGGTTTTACTTTCCTTCACGAGAAAATGCTATAAAGTTATAAAAATCACTTTTCTTTCTCAACTTCTACGAGCCGGACTGTTACTAATATCGATAAGCATTGGCTAGTGACTATTTCACTCAACCATACATAATCCTAATTTTGAATTTATCTTGACATTTAAAATTTCCAGACAAGATGGCTTTTGATTATAAACAAAATTTATTATTATTATTAAAGCAAAAATGCCTGTGGTCGAAAATTCAATCAAAAGATCCGATTGATACCCATTTCCAAGTATGCATCGATTTTGTCTTCGTTTTGGCTTGGTGCAGATTCGTCTCTTCTTTCTGAGGGCTCCAACATCATTCATACTATCCAATGTAAATGAGGTACGATCTAATCTTCGAACATTAGATCGAATCTCATTTAAGGAACTTTCAGTTCTCATGCTATCTTCGACGGTGGACAATTTAAATAAATCTTTTAACTTCGGCTACTTAAAAAATCTTGAAATTCTCGATTTTAAAACATATAATAGGAAGAAAGCATTGGCATTACCATGAATATAAATATGATTAAAATTCACTGCGCATGATTATTTGCCTATTATTCATATTTCAATGAATTTTACATTTTTAGTAACAAAGCATAAATACACATTTCCAGATATATATATATATACCGAGTCTGTAATGGGTACCAACACTGTGGCTATTGTATTAGTCACCGATACCAATATTATGGTACAAAAAGTGTATATGGTAAAAACACCATGGATACCGAGTCGGTAAATGGCATCAAAACGATGGATTTCAATTAATGCTAAATTTCACCAAAATTGAGGATTATAACTATTTCTGTATACCTGATACTCCAGCATTTACATAAGCTCTGGCCTTGTTCGATTTCAATTATCGAATTTCGCGGTAATCATGGCATCATTCAATTAAATATACAACATTTAGAAACTGATTGTGGCGAACTAGTATATATGAATTTTTTTAATAGGTGTTGCAAACCAAGAAACAAATTAGTCCAAATATGACCAGAAGGCTAAGCCAAAGACAGCATGAACGGAAAGTATAATCTCTTGCACATTCAGTTCGTGCTTACTGGTGACTAATCAGCAGAAGCCGGTATTACGCTCTTTAACTACTATATATTTTGGTGAAGAATGTGGAAAATACTACTGTACAGTCCTATTTTGCATATTAATTAGTTCTCAGCCACAATCTGTATATGTCTGAGATAGTGCCGCTTTGAGAGCACCTTAATTAGCGGAGCATTAGTCAATTTTGTACTTCATCGAAGATGATTAAAATTTTATCCAAAATAAAGTTCTTAAAGATCACAGTTAGTTCACTAAGGCAGCTTAGACAAGTTTTCGACTAGAAACTGGATGGATTGGTCAATATTTTCCACTATTTCGTTTACTTGAGTTACGCAATATGTATAAGAAGTTTACCTTATTGGATTTTTTCAAATACTAAGCCGATTTTTACTCATGGGCTTGTGCCCACATTAGCGGCAGCTTTTTACCTTTTTTCGGTTGGCAAAGATATTTATTTTCTCTTATCTAGCTCAGCTTCGTCGTTGAAGCAGTGGGTGCGAAGGTCTTTGCGACACATTCAGGAACTGAGTAGGTTGTTGATGGCTGGCTGCCTGACCATTAAAAAATGACAGTGTCTGTTCTGTTACCCTAAAATTAATACTATCCAAAGACAGCCATTTTTGTGCTGAGAAAATATCCGTTTACTAAGTTCGTCAAACTGAGCTGGTGTAAAACCCAACGATTAAGATTGTGCTATATGCCCTATGTTGCAGCTACTTTTGCTAAAATATGCCAAACACTCTAGAATCGCATGTCGGTATCACTAACCGGCAAGTCCCAGATCTAAAATTCAAGTATATTGCCGTTTCCACAGCATGCCGCTGAAGTATGCCAGATGCACGATAATAACTTCTTTTCCACAGACACAATAGAGCAAAATGCTCTGAATTTGATTGGTTTCGTAGAATATGTAGGTCCGAAGTTTTTGCAACTAACCATTATGCGAGATATCTGCCAGCGCGTAAGAGGAAAAGGGATAGGCAAAATCTGTGATAATCTAGGAACAGGCAATGCCTCGTGGAAAAGTACGTTTAGTAATGATAAATCAATGTATGCATGTCTAGACTCCACATTGCAAGATTTCGTTTTCTATTAAGATATGTTTTGCATAGACACATTTTAGTCTTGTAAAAATCACACTTAAATATCCACGAAAACACACACACAAAAAAAATAAATATATATATGATCATAAATGTAGGATTTTGATGTAGAATTCTAATTATACAAGATCAAACTAGATAAAAAGTATAACCTTGAAATATTATACAAACCATAAATGAAAAAATGCATAGATGAATAAAAATACACATATCTTGCCTTTTTTCAAATCGGATCTATGTGTAGATTTCCCAAGGCGTACAATAGTCTTTTAACGTATACGTCTATATGATAATATTATTTTACAAGAGATAAAATGAAACATTCATTATATATAGACATTAATTAAACTTTACTTTTGATTAAAAGAAATGACATTTTTATGCGCGACTTACGTAGACGATTCAAGGAGAATTTTTTTGTTTGCTTCTATTGTTAAATGAAACAATAAAAATGCATATGCATAGAATATTAAAAGCCATATATTAAAGTTAATCTAAGTTTTTAATAGTAAATTCCATGTAATTATTTTTATTATAGTCAGAAAAATGTGTTTAACGAAAAGGTTGCACAGATTTTTAAAATATTTTGTGCTCTCTCTCTCCCCCCTCTCTCTCCCCTCTCCCTATCTCTCTCTTTATATATATATATATATATATATATATATATATATATATATATATATATATTATTTCAAGTATAAGCATTGCGTTTCACTCTGCATTTTAGTTTGCCGTCGTACTCTGATAATTATAACGTATGGTTGTATTACTGTGTTGTAAATTTGGATTTTTGTTTTCTTCAATCTAACAAACCTTATCAAAAGAATGTTACCAACTCCCGCGCTATCATTAATTGTTTAGCGAAAGAAATATCTAAAAAATTATTGGTGTAATATAAGCAAGGTATTGGGTAATAAATGCAATTCATCAACTAAACTGGTTTCATTTTTTTGCCATCTCATAAATTAGCTGACAGAAGTGTCATTTTCCGGACTTGAACGAGGTTAGCGTTTGATTAAGTTTTACGACCAGTTCAATACATTACCTAAGGTTTATATTGAATGGAATTTTTAGATATGTTCCAGCATGTGCTTTATTGTTTACACTTTTCTTTAGGTCGATGCTATTACATATCGTTTTTAACTTAGTTTCCAACAAATCCGCTGCAGTATAATTGAAGGCCATACACCACACCACCTGAGGAAGTGATATTGTAATAAGGAATAAGTGCTGAATTGGATAACATCTTGCTTTTTGGTCTAAAATAAAGAACGCATTTGGTAAAATATATAATTTATCGACCAAACCGCTTACGACTTTATTTGGAACTCATGAAGTAGTCTGAGTATTTAAGTTTATATGAAAAATTATTGAAATTAACCACGTAGATAATGTAACCAGAAAATGAAACAACTTTGTTTAAATGCGAAAATTATTATAATAAGTAATAAAATTGAAACCATTCCTAATAATTTTCAAAGCATGTAGGGAGAAACGTCAACATATAATTCAATGTAGTTTTTTATTGAAAACAACTTATTATTGTAATTAAATTACAATCCTAACACAGTTTCCTAGCATATAATTTGGTTGGTATGCATAATTGGATGCATGAAATGTTTAGCCAATTTGTAAAATTTCAGTGCAGAATTGGCATGGGTGGCAAGTAACCAGAATATATGGGCAAAAAACCAGCATAATTTGGATACAGAAAAGCTGGATGTCCTCCAAAAATTAAGGGTGTAGGCAAAGGTGGCGTCTTAAGCTCTGTTGTTTCTGCCTCTCTCGGTTTGTCGTTTAATGCCATGGCGTTGATCTGGTGGCAAATAAAGATTACGCAGGCCGCGAAAAAGACTAACGATCTCATCATTTTTTTATGACGGTATGATTTTCAATTATTTGTTAATGTATACTTTTGATGTAAAGTGTTGACAAGAGTGCTTTTATACTTCCAGTTTAATTTTTACGAATCGCACAAGCAGTGGGAAAAGGAAAATAGTCACACAGTAAAAAAGAACGGAGCAACGTAGAAGAGCAAACGGCAATAAATTGGTAATAAAACGAAATACTACAATCCGGTCTCCAAATGGTACCAAACAAAAGGTCATTTTTAAGAAAAAGTATATCTATGGAATGGTTTTTTTACGATGTTTCGGTGAATGCGACGATCACACAATAGTACTTTACTTTGCAATTGTCGACAAAATTAGTCGCAAACAATTATTTCGAAAGAGTAATTTACATTAAAGAGCCAAACAGCAATTGTTCTCATGGACCTACTATATTATTTGAATATTCTGTTTATACATGTACGATTCTACTATCCAATCACCCAAATACGAATAGAAATGAAGAATAAATTGGATTCCTCTTGCTCTACTTCTCCATTATCTACCTTCTATCCCTATTTATTTATTTATCTCCCTCTACATTGTTCAATTCTTGCTGGGCAAGTAGCTAATTAAAAATCACTAAAGGCCTATTCGTCAAACATTCTATCACCGTTCAATAAATTAATTTTTTACGTAACCGAAGTTTTACTTTAATAACTTAGAGATTTTAGAACAGAAATAAGGAGGAAACTTGATTCCTCCTGTTCTACTTCTCCATTCTATACTTTCTATCTCTATTTATTTATTTATCTCCCTCTACTTTATTCAATTCTTGTTGAGCAAGTAGCTATTTAAAAATCAAAAATTTCCTATTTGGTAGACATTTTATGACCGTTCAATAAATCAGTATTTTACGGAAATGTTTTACTTAAATAACATAGACATATGAGTTCAGAAAAACTAACAATTAAAATATCTGCCTCTAATTATTTTCGTTTATAAATGTTAACAATTACATATAAAAATATATATTTATTTAACCGAAGTCCTCTTTTCATTTCCCGTACGTTCATGTATTGTACCTTAAAGCCTATTTTAGTTTAAAACTTAGAGATTGATCCTTTTCTCACGGAGCCTGTGATAAGAAAGATAAAACGCTTTTTTTAAATTTCGCATTTGAGAATCGACAAAAAGTAACATATTTAGTTAGATAGCTTATTTTCTCTTTGCATAAAATAATTTTTGCGGACATTTGTGGAAGCTTCAAGAAGGCTTCAAAAAAATCGAACGAAATAAAGGAAATAAAAATCAGAAAAATTTCATTAAGGCTTTTTGTTACATGCAAAAATAATTGAAAAATCTTTTATCAGGAAACGTTAAAATTTTAATCTAATAAATAAGAACAAGGGAACGTCGTTTAAGGTATATTTCTGATTATTCGCAGTATTTCAATAAACAAAACTCGTGCCACTTTACTTCAGTGTGATAACGTTTGAAAGTATTTAATTGGACGTACGTAATACATTCGCTTGATACGAAATAAGGATTTTATTTAGTATTCTCAATGGATTCATTTTTTATTATTATGTTCCGAAAAAATATTCATTTTTATTATAAATAATGGAGAGCAACATCGATAGCAAAATTTCGTTTTTCGATCGCCATTTACAACGAAAATAATACTTAAAATCTGGACTATTATAATTTGAGTCATATTGTTGCTTTTAATTTCTAAAGGAATCTACATTGGTCGTAGATTAATTATATTTCAATATTTCTAATAGAAAACACACGCACAATTATCATTTGCATAACATGAAATATTTTGCTAAATTATATACTAAATTTATCGTGGAACCATTGTTTATCGAATTTGAAGCATTAGAAACTAAAAAATTTGCCTGTTGGAAATTGGATATTGCAAATCTGATGCCAAGCACATCTGGAACGTATAGATTCAATCTAAAATTAATTAATTGTTAGTTGTTGTTAATGTTAGTGTATATGCAACTATGTATTAGGTGTTGCGAACCTAGTAACAAATTAGTTCAGTTGTGACAAGAAGGATAAACCAAAGGCAGCATGAACGGAGAGTATAATCTCAGGCACATACGTTTTGTGCTTACTGACGACTCATCAGTAGGAGCTGTATTACGCTCTTTAACCACTATATATTTGGGTGAGGAATGTGGGATAATAGGATGGTTAGTGTAGTTGATTCTAGATGTTTTACCAATAATGGAGACGTTGTGCACCAGTACAAACATAGTTTTCCATTATAAAACATAGCGTTTCCCTTATAGCTTAACTTCAACAATATAATTATATGCTGCTCCTATAAATGCTTATTAGACAGACGTACAGTCTGAATTAGAAAACCGCAAATAAATTACATTATAATGGAGTGTGTTCATATTCTATGAAGAACAAATACCAATTTACAGAAGCTGCAATATCATGAAATTAATGGATCAAAATCAGTCATTATTATGGTCAGTATTAAAAAAACCCCTGATTATTTGTTGGTTATGTGTACCTTTGAGAACTTTGACTGAAATGCTATATATATATATATATATATATATATATATATATATATATGCTGCTGTACTCTGATGATGATCAATAAAGTTCAAACCCGTCAGTACCTGTGATTGACTGTTGTTAAACTTGTTAAAACAGGATTGACTCTGGATTAATTCAAATCTGATTTAGATAATTGTTTTCACCAACCGCGCAATTAATGATTGTTTGATATAATTTAACTATTTAAATGAAATTATTTATCAGTTGTAAATAAATGCATCGAAGCAAAATCCTATTTCAGTATTGGTTTTTTACAATAAAACATATAATTTGGTTCGGAGTAATTATGAACTTTAACGAAACTAGTTAAATCTATCAGTTATCTCTATTGCTTTTTAACTCAGTTATTTTACGTTTTAAAATTTCTTGTTTTTAAATACATTTTAAATGATGAAACTCTTTGCGCAGTGCTGACGTTCTTCTTGTGGATTTGACCGCATTTTTCTTGTGCGGGACAATTGATAGCACTCCTAGGTCGGTAAAATCTTGAATTTTGAACATTTTCAGGAGCTCTTGTTTTTGGCCTCAATTGATGGGTTCTCACTTGTCCCTTCTTTTTTAAGCCTTCCATCAGCAGATTGTCTGAAAATGACGCTGGAACAAGATTTTCCATTATTCTTTTCCCCGATATTTCGAGACATCATTTCCAGTCTGATCTTCAGGGTTGACACAATACGCACAGGAGTAAAACACAACTTGTGGCAAATGTGCTTTTTGTTGAGCAATTTAACGAGCTTTAGGACGATTTAACTGTACAACACAATATTATATAAAATGAAATATATTGAATAGTTATTGAGCGTGATATATTTAACATCTTACTAGCCTTAAATGTTTATGTTAAAAGATTTGACTAAGAATGATTTATAATAAGTATAAATATATCAGTTTGAAACGGCAATTGCACAATTACCATAATTTGTGTTTAAAATTGTATTGTGTACTTTGGCTTTTCTTTTAATTTAAACTGAAACTGTGGTCTCCAAACGTCGATATATCAATCATTTCTCGTGTACCTCAGATATGAAGGGGCGGAAAACGGTGTGTTCCTCTATTTGAAGAGCAGACTTAACTTATCAGATCATAATAAACTTAGTGTGCATCATTCGTGGCTATGGCATCGGTGATGTAGTGCGCAGACCTACAGTATCAGGTGAACCTGAAGCTCCATGCCAACTCACATCTTGTACCTAAAGTTGCGTGTCATAATATGCGAAGTGATGATCAAGCGCCCATACGAGGAAAAAATGGTACATGCAGATATGAGGGTATTACTGCGTATACTTTCGAATTTCAGCTCAGGCTTCGAAAGTTTTATAAGAAGACGTATTTCTAAATATGTTATATGAGGCTATCTCTAATAATTTATTGAACATAAGTATAGAAAAGTGTATTGTCCAAAAATCAAACATTTCTTGATTGGTGGTAGTTTTGCTATGTTGTCCGACGTCTGGTTAAAAACAATGGGATTATGTGTTTACTTCAAGCTCGCACAATTGATTTAAAAATTCTTTACCAACACTCGCGCAATCAGTTATTGCTTAATCGTATTGCCTATATATATGTGTGTGGCGAAAGCTACAAACTGATAATATTCGTGACTGGATAGAAATTGTACAGCCAGCATTTCCAGTCAAGTTCAATTTATGCGAGACCGCTAGATGTGAGAAACGCCTAACTAACTTTGATTTCTCTATATATTCAATGCGGTTTGATACTCGCTAGTGAGTTGGCCGTCGTACTCTGTTGATGATCATGGAAGGTCGAAACGCGTCAGTGCGTGCGACTGGCGGTAGTTTTGTCATGTTGTCCGACGACTGGCTAAATACAATGGGATTGTTGTTTACTTCAAGCTCGCAAACTTGATTTAAAGAATTGTTACCACCACCCACGCAACCAATTATTGTTAAATATATTGTGGGTTTGGAGACATAGACGCAGATAAGCACGATCGCATGAATACGTGTGATTGTGCTGTTTGTTCTAGTTTATCTTAGCGTAAATTTATACTTCTACTAAAATTTATTTGTTATTAAGTTCGTAATATCTAAAATATAATTGCATTGAAATTAGTTCTTAGCACTGAACAGTATATAAACTTGACTATTTTCTTTAAAGCATTTCATGATTACTAAGAAAATCGGAGAACTAATGTCGAACAATGACCTAATTAAAGGTTTTATTGAATATGCAGTTTTTCGTAAGGTTTATTTATCTCAATTCACCATAATCACGTCGTTGGCCGTCTTTACTGACACATTTAGTATTTTATATGTTCAGCAGGATACCAAGTCACGTTTCAGTCTTTATATAAACGCGTCATTACCAATGCTATAATATAAATGAGTATAGGATATCTCATCGTAAGGCAGCCTTGCATTCCCTGAAAAAATATATAGTGTGTTTGTTATGTATTGCCGGATTCTTGTTAGAGATCGAAAGTAAAAAATAAAAAAAACAGGTGTGTACATGAGATTATGTCTTTTCTTTATGGAGATCTTGGCATATACATATGACCCAATTTGAGCTAATTTCTCAATAGTTACGCAATGCCTAAAGCATAATTTTGCATATTTTTTAACAAATTTTTGGGGAAACGGATTATGTTTATGGTTTCATTTTAAATAATTGAAAAATTTGTTATCCTTTTATGTATTTGATACAAAAAAATGATAAGTCCTTCTCGATAACATTTATTCTTCTTGACATATTGCTCATATTTTGTTGACTTTAATTAATTTAATCTTATGGCGGATCACTTATTCATTCGAAATATACGGTTCTTTGCCATCACAATGTAACGCTCCAACAAATGTTCATTGCAACGTTAAAAAGTTAATATTGATTGCTCAGAAGTGGGACATACGCACCATTCACCGGCTAATGCCGTGGATATATTTTGTACCAGATCAGGGGCAAATGTACCGATGTCCATCTAGTGCACGTTCATGTAAATCCTGTTCTTTGGTTAGTGATCTTCGGGTAAATGCACAAAAACCAGTAGATTGAAATAAACAGACTGTGCCAATTACTGTGTTCCTGAATTCGTGAGACTAACTGATGCTTTACGGAATCACCAAGTGGCTGACAATTCTTTAAATCAAGTTTGCGAGCTTGAAGTAAACACCAATCCCATTGTATTTAACCAGTCGTCGAACAACATAACAAAACTACCACCAGCCGCAACACACTGACGCGTTTCGACCTTCCTTGATCATCATCAGAGTACGACGGCAAACTGACTATCGAGGATCAAACCGCATTGAATATATATGGAAATCAAATTTAGATAGGCGTCTCTCACCTCTAGCAGTCTCGCATACATTGAACTTAACTGGAAATGTCGGCTGCACAATTTCTATGAAGTCACGAACATTAAATTTTTGCAGCTTTCGCCACATATACATATATAGGCAATACAATTTAACAATAATTGATTGATTGTTAAATTGTATTGTCTATATATATATATGTGGCGAAAGCTGCAAAGAGTTAATATTCGTGACTGCAAAGAAATTGTGCAGCCTACATTTCCAGTCAAGTTCAATGTATGCGAGACTGCTAGAGGTGG